>JARJLF010000848.1:0-125509 GCA_029378395.1 Mycena leptocephala | reverse complement strand
AATTCTCGCAATCAGCTTAGTCAGTGCACGATTTAGGTTGCCGATAGCCACGACTAGAACCTGAGAGAAGACAATCCCGTAACTCGTCCAGGCTCAAACCGTTCTGTGGAAAATACACAATCCCGCGCCGTTGCGAAGAAAATAAAAATACTTCGCTTCAACATCGCCCTCTCCGCCAACCCGGCACCACACACACTCACACATGGAATCCTTCACCACCCCGTCTGTCTGCATCATCGTACCCTGCAAAATATCATACGTCAACTTCTCACTCTGCCGATACTTCCGCGTCTTCAACATCCTCGCGGGCCGATTAAACAGCCCCAATTTCCTCTCGGCTGTACCAGCAGCAGCGGGCTATTCACGTCCCTGCCCATCCCCATCTCCCGTCCAATGGAGCTGCTGCCCCCCAGCGGATCGCGAGGAGCCGTTCCCTCGTACAGGTCTGCGTATTTCCAGATGCGTTGTGTTCCACTTTTGCGATGCAGGATTTGAGGGAGTCGACGGTGGCGGGTGGGGTTATGTGTGCGCGCTCGATGCGGCCGAGGGCGGTGTGGACGGAGTCGAATGCGGCGGATGAGCGGTCTCGCCGTCACGGTTGTAGAGACGGTAGTAAACTGCCCATAGCTGGTTAAATCGTGTGTGCGAGTTGAGATAGAAACACACCGTATCTGTCGAGCGGAATCTCGCGACTCGCAAAGTCTTCGACCTCCGGTCGCGCCTTTCTCTCCTCAACGCTGAGCTCCTTGAGGAAAACAACCGCAAGCGGGTTGTCAGCTCGCGCCGTGCCTCCCATCCCCCGTCAACACAACCGCTGCGTCGTCTCTCATCGGCCGAGTCGTACATGCTCGCGTAGATCTGCGTCCCGCTTGTCGAGGTGATGGACGCAGAGTCGGGCGTAGAGCTGGGCAGGCTAATTGTCGAGGTGATGGATTGGTAGGGACTGGGTGGGCTGGGACTGGATGGGTACGAGTCGTATGGAGTTCTATTGGTAGTAATTCTGCTGGCAGTGCAGGAACTACAGTTGCAGGTGTTGGGCAGTCGGATTGGTATGAGCTGGATCCGTACGGTTATATGTGCTGGACCGGTGGTCGGATTGAGATGTAGTGGACGATGGGGACGCGAGACTAGTACTGTTCGCCCGATGAACGGAGGGGGTCGAACGAGTTTCCCATTGCGTACAGACACAGACCTCAGCGGTGATGGCAGTGAACCGAGAAGTCGACTGAGTCTTCGCGTTCCAGACGGTGATGTACGAGACGACACCGATGACGGCGCCGAGGGCGAAGATGGGGACAGCCGCGCCTTCGGGGATTCCTCCACCGAGATCGTTCGATTGGGAAGCCCTTCCGCAGCTAGGATTTGGCTTCAGCATGCCCGCAAGATGCGGTGGCGGCACTGAGCGTGCGAGTATGCGACCGACGAAGGGGTCTGGGCGGCTGGCTGCTGCTTTGATGGGACCGCGCCACTGGGCGTGTATATGCGATAATGGACTGTGTCGACCGCTTCAGCGATAAGGATCAAAGACTGAGAATTTGGCTCGCACCGGCGTAGTCGGGGGCGGTGACCAGCGAAGGCGGGGGCGGGGTGGGCGGGCAACGGCGGTAATGGCGCGAATCTGTAGGACGTAGGCGAAGAGACCGTGCGCGTTGACACCGAGTCGGCCAACGACCCGGAACGTATACTGACGGAACCTCAGATCTGTAGGATGGAGGCGACGAGCCTGTGTGGGTCGATACCGAATGAGAGCTGTGGTGGAGAGAAGAAGCCCACGCACGTTGCCGTAGCCAGACTGGTACATCTCCAGAGCTGTCAATGCTGTCGGTGGAGTTTGAAATTTTGAGTGGTGCCGATCGTCGGCATCATGGGGCTGTACAGCTCCTGCTAAAGTTGGTCTGTTTCCAGAGCACTCTGGCACACTTTCTGCATATATCTGAGGAGGCAGATTTCAAGATATGTGGAATAAACGCAACCTGTACCTTTGAAATTTTTTTAAACTAACGACAATTGAACTCAGAACAGCAGAGAAGGAAAATTTTCAAACTCCGCCGCAGCCTTTGCACAACATCCAAGAACTACCAGTCTGCATACGGCAACGTGCTCGCACGAAGATCTGCCATCCATGGCAGACTGGTGACGATCTAGGCGCCGATCTCGGTAGGACATAAAGGCAGGACTTATCGGATTCGTTGAAGACTGCACAGGAGCAATTGTCCGATTTCAAGGACGTGGTCCACTTTATTGGGCATAACACTGTCCCCGCGCTTCATCGGATATTTTTTAATTCGGCAAAGAAAGGCTGGGAGTAAAGACGCTCTGCCAGAAACTCCAGCTCGCAGTTGACAAGAAATATCGGCCGAAAACTTGTCCCAATACGGAATCCATCTTCAAATATTGATGAGGCACGACAACTTTAGTATCATAGTCATTTATTTGATGGGATCATCACTATTCCGATGGGCGAATTCAACTTAATTGACTATTTCGATGGGTCAAAATAGTCATTCAGGCACGGACTGAGATACGGCCATCAGTCCCATCAACTGAGTTTAAATCGTGCTCCGCGCAGCGGGCCTAGCGGCGAGCGTAGAGCTCCGCGCAGCAGCGGCAGGGGGTCCGCGGGGGTCCCCCCGCGCTAGATACCTTGGAAAAACTTGGAATAATTGAATGTAGAAGGAGAAAAAATATTTAGAGCTCCACGCAGTGGCAACTGCGGCGAGCGGAAGCGCCACGCAGTGGGCCCAGCGGCGAGCGTCAAGGGGGTCCGCGGGGGTCACCCCCGCGCCAGATTATTTTCTCAACACGAGAATAAGCTCAAAAGTTGGGAAACTTGAAAAAAGTGTGTAATAAATTGCCAGGATTGCCATCAGGCAAAAGGAGGGGGGTCTGGGGGAACACTGTCCCCCCAGCAATAAATTTTGTCCAAAGAAGCCTTAAAATACTCCAGTAGGTCGAGTAACAGCTGCGCATCTCGAAGTGCCGAGAGATGCCGGTATGCGGCCATTCATCAAAATAGTCATTCTTGATCAAAATAGGCATCAAATAAATGACTATGAACTAATACTGTATGTACTCAATATTGATCTACGAGCTCGGGGCGCGGGCGCGTGTACGCACTGAATCATTCACCATTCGCCCTCCCATCTCTTAACACCATACAACCTTACCGCGGAAAACAAACTCGTCCCCTGCGTTGATGGAGTCCGGTTCACAGACATTTCGAGAACATTGCGGCTCCGAGTCTCTTTGGGTCTCACAAGGTCAAGAAGAGGACCAAGCCCAGTGCTGTTGTCGAAAAGCCCCTTTGTTTTGCGGGTATATGCTCTCATTGACGAGATTGCATCGGAGCGCCGAATCGACTATATGGTGGAGACGGATGCCATGGGAGGGCTGTGTTTGGAGCATGTGGGTGCGCTAACGACCGCCAAAGTTGGGAAATACGCAGCAAGTTGAGGCTGCAGTCTCTGCGGTCCGGGATGTAAAAGTACATGTTGCGAGCGAGATATCTGTTGGTGCAATATCGCGGCTGTCCGTGAAAGGGTACGGAGCAAAACCGGTACTCATGGACCTTCGTGCAAGAAGGGTGGGTGAGGGACTGTTTTCGAACCATGGAGATAGTTTGGAGGCTTGGCGGCGGTCGGAACACGGACAAAAAAAGCACGGCCCGGTCCTCTCGGTATCTCTGACGGCGCTTCAGGACGTCGTGCAGCAATGTTCATGATGACCAGGCACAGCGAGATCTGCCCGGGAAACCCTCTTTATGAGTTTGTTCGCAATATTCCCGGGCTGAATCTTCTGCTGCTGGTCGAGCGCACCGACAACATGATGGTGGTTTGGCTTTGCACGGGCCGCGTGTTTGTTGCCAAGCGGTTCCTGGCCATCAATCTCTTCTCCTCCCACAACAGCGTCTCTGTCATCGAAGCTCTTTCGCCTGCCCGACCTGCCCGCCCCCACCTTCATCACCTCACACAGCGCGACCTCGCGCGTACAGCCACTGACCAGAATTCTGGTCACCGCCTGGACACTATCGACAACAAAGTGTATTCTACCATTCTCAGTCTGGCTTCTCGCCCATGTCTCCTCAACGTACTGCCTGTCCCCCATCGCCTGCAATTCGTATCGAGTGTTGGTAAAGAAATGAGATCGCGAGAAGGGTGCCAATCTCGCGCTGCAAGCGCGCTCGAGATAACAAAACAAGTCAAGCACACAGCTTTGACCCTCTCGTCTAAGCCAGGTGCATCGCTCTGCGCAAGTCAAAATCGGCGGCGCGACGCAAGTGTACTCATACCGTTAAAATCTCGAGTTCTGACTCGGGCAGGCCTGGATGCGAGCATGCGAATCTACAAAGCGGCTGTGAGCAAGAAAATTCCAAGTGTGTTTCGTTTGGATGCTTGAGTGAGGCTGACCATGTCAACGTGCTAATTCTTACTTAGCTTCTTTGTAGACTTTTAGTTCTTTCGCGCCGAGTAGGGGTCCAACTTGAAGACTCGGCTGCGTCCGTGTGTTTGGGCTAGAAGGATGCAGGGAGGTCCAAGAACGAAGATGTAGCTGTTTTAGTGCGTATACATATCCCGCCTGTTGAACGCGACGCGGTCAGCGCCTCCATATATCTTTGAATGGAAGTGTCTCAAAGCACCTCAGGGACATGTCTAACCCCAAATTTTTTCCCAGAATCCAGATATCTACTGGTAAGTCTCCTGCAAGTGGTATGATTTGTTTCAACCGTTTCTGTAAACCTTGTATGAATGGTTTGTAAAGGTAAACTGAATGGGAATAAAACGGTTAAAACCGTGTATACATATTGATACACGGAAACGGTTGGAGCCTTACCTCATCCACCCTTGCACCCATTGTTTGCAGGCTCTGCGATCCAAGGCGCAGCGGAATGAGGTCTGCGCGATATGATCAGAAATTAACCATGCCAGACGTCTCTCAAAGTTAGTAGACAGACATGAAACTAATATGGGTGTAATCGATTTCTCGGCTTCGGTCGGTCATCAGTGAGGTATTTTGTGCTCTTCAGTACGCGCCGCCGTTTCTACCATTCATTTCACGGCTGAATTTAGACAGACATGAAACTAATATGGGTGTAATCGATTTCTCGGCTTCGGTCGGTCATCAGTGAGGTATTTTGTGCTCTTCAGTACGCGCCGCAGTTTCTACCATTCATTTCACGGCTGAGAGCGCCCGAAGTACTAGTTTCGAAACTGCAGCTTGGTCAACCGCTGTCAACCTAGCCGTTATTAGCCTGTTGCTAGGTCAGTGTATTCTGCTAGACAGTGAATAACGGCTAGCTGACTGACTAGCTGGAACGCAGTGATACTTTGCGGGTATGCACGCATGGGTCGATTCACGGACCAGGCGGAACACCGCCTGGAAGACTCATGGTCAGCGAAATTCTGCACAAGACGTCCCCAAGATCATCTCCCGGTTATCCTGTACACCTTTTGGCTGTCTGGCACATACTACATCTGCTGCCGAGGCGAGTTACCATCAGCTCCAGTTGGCTACCTTTTCGGATCCCCACCTCGCGGCTAGTACATCCTATACAAGCGAGAAAATATCTCAATCTGCGGCCGCAGCGGTGCCGACAGGAACCCAGAAATGTCTTAAATGCAGTTTAGCTCCCTGGATATTTGCAAGATAAGAATCAGAATAAAATTATAGCCCAGCGTGCAGTACAATGAGACTTCTCTAATCAGACTGCTGTGTGCCTGAGGAGTCCGAGGAGGACTATAAAAACGAAGGGAAACTTCTGCAACCAGAAACCTCTCCTGCTCGTGTCGACAGCTCAGATTTCCCTCGAAATGCTCTTTAAGCTCCCTGTTCTCGCGTTATTCTTCTCTTTGGCTGCCCGTAAGCTACCTTTATGCGGGTTGGAGCCAGCCTAATAGAATATGGTGTGCAGATACCCAAGCATCCAGCATCGGCTGTCAGGCACTTTGCCATACAAAGTGGCAGAACCCTACATGCTTCGGTGAGAATGGCCTTTTGGTTTACCTCAGCCCACCAGTGACTCAATCCATCTTCTTCACCAGCGGATTTTGGCGAGGCTGAGTGTGATGCACAGTTTTGTCGACTGCGTTGGCTTCTGCGCCTGCCCAACCTGCGAATGAGCGATCACTCATTTGTGGTTCACTCTGAAACCGAGTACGTCTGCATTGTCTCTTGGTGCGAAGCCAACAGCAGCCTGATGGATGGCATTCAGACCTGTCATGACGGCAGCGGGTTTTGAATTTGGGCTTACTTTGTAATTCTACTTCTCCATCTATGAAAGAACCTCTCTGGGTTTGCTCTCCTCTTGCATTTCCTGAGATCTAAGTCACCAAGTTGAGATTTGAGAAGTTGCTCCCGTCCAGCTGGCAGCCACCACTTCCATAGCCACCTTCCAAAGTTGAATGAACAATAGTAAATTGGTCGACATACCTCAAGTTCACGTTGTACGTGGACCAGTATAGTCTCGTTACTCGGAAACGAGTGTATGGTGAGAGGCGGTTAAATGCACGACAGACAAGGTAATGCACCTACAGTTCAACAACAACTCAAGGATAGTACCAGCTTCAGTTCTAATAGACTGGTCCCTTCGGTCAGCTAAGATTTCAGATGAAAGAATCGAACGTACCCGAAGGTACGTCGGCATAGTTTTAGTGTTCGAGAGTATAGAAACACGGTCCGAGTCCTGAATAAGAAAAATGAACAAGTGATCAAATAATGGATAATCTGACGCACGTACGCTGTGAGGGCAAGTCAAGACTGGATTGAACTTGAGGTGTTCGGTGTAAGACTCGAGGGTAAGTAAATTAAAGAAACGACAGATAGAACGTACCACGGTTTACAATATCAAATAGTCTCGGCGTTCTTGAGCCTAGAAACCCCTGCGAGACCTGAGCAAGAAAAGGAAGGATTGAAATGGAAACCAAACTCGAAGTATACTAGCATGATAACGGCCGTCCGGCGTTTGGAAAGCCGTCAAGATCTGAAATGGGAGAATGAAATTGTAATAAGTACTTGAAATTGGTGCGTCTAGTTCAACAAGCCTAGACGAACCATTAAAGTCAATTAAATCGAAGCTGAATTGAGTCGAAGTTACTTCCAACAGTCGCAGTGTGCCTCAGCATACAAGCGCGTTACCCTGAATTCAAGTTGAGTGGATAAATTGAATCGGAATGAACCAAAGACAAGACTCAGCCACATTCGGATCGAATGCACTGAAGACGAAAAGCAACAGAACTGAAATTGGGACGCACCTTGATTAGTCTTTCGCGATCCACGCAAGGCGTTGTGTTTTGCGACTGGATTCAAGTGGGCTTATCCTTGGATTGTCCGTAAAGCCAAGACATACTGTAAGACGTTGTTTGATGTCGAATGAATGAATGATTGAGTTCTGGAGGGCAGCCACGGAAGAAATAAAATGTGAAAGAATTGGTGCGCAACGCCCAAGGAGTTCAAACTCACCTCAATGGACAGAAGTTGAACGGATACTACAATCTTCAGGTCGATTCAAAATTTAAGAGACGAGGTAGCAGGGGACACTACAAACCGACCTTTGAGCCAGTTCCAATGCGCTTCAATGATTATATTGCGGTGAACGTAACGCGCGCGCGGTGTGCAGAGATGCGGGCGCAGTCCTCACGAGTGACCGTTCCCAGTGGCTTTTGAGGAACGCGACGTCGCAGCGTTACGTCGACGTCAGAACAATATTCCCCATTGGAACAGGTTGCGCTCCAGCAATCCATAGCTCAAGCAAAGAGCGCTCTCCGGGAAGCAACAGGGCATGGCACAAGAGTTGCAATTACTTACCGGCATCATGATTGTGGCTCTCTCTCGTCTCAGCTGCCCCTGGCACCTATCCCGGATCCGTCGCTTGCCCCCGAGCTCCTGTCATCGATACTATATTCCTCGAAGCCGCTTCCTTTGCCTTGACCCACCTGATTCCCAGTCATCCTGCGCCTTGCACATAGTGGGCCGGGGTACGGACCCCACCCCATCTCGGCGGTCTCGCCTCATTTCATTGGCGTGCAATCGCTCTACATGTATCCACGCCCCGATTCTGGTCAATCTTCTCTATTTCCTTTTTAAGTTATCGGGAGACGACCACATGCACATTTCCGTCTCCGTCTCCTTCAGCTTTATTTACTGCAGAACGCTCTAAACGCTGTCTTCTGGTACTGTAGTAACTGTACTCAAAATCTGCTCGAGATCCACAGATATGATATTAATTCACCACGGCATCCTGAGATGACTTCTCGATACCTCTGAGCGGTGGCCATGCTCCACATATCATCCTGACATAATTGAAATACACAGCTGCTGCAATGCCACTTTTTCCCCCGTTCGAGGGCATGCGCACTTGTCATTCTTCGAGTGCTTTACCCTTCGAGGATTTGCCTCGCAGGGAACCGACAGAACAGATGCTCCGAGCTAGCCCCGCGACTGACCAAACTTGAACTCCTTTCATTATTCCATCCCAAACCCAAATTGAACAAGTAGATGGGATGGCATGCTACCCCTATGAACCCAGTGTGGGCAGTGGGCGCCGGCACGGACACGGCGATGACCATTGCCGCTCTTTGTGGTACCGCAACTCTCCCTCTCCTCTAGCGAGTCCTGTCCCGCATCCGATACTCGTGCCTCCTGGAGAATGTCTGGATCCCTTGGACCACCAGCCATTGCACCGTTGTATTTTGCGTTAACGGACTCGGCCAGGATTAGGTGACTACGCTACACATGTATACAATCCACTCAATGCAAAACAAATGGGTTCCATATTTCTCTATAACTCACATACTTACTCTACCTCTGCCTATCTGTGGGCACATTCCAGTGGGAGTCGAATCAGCCGTCAAATCGAGGTTAAGTCTGTCATCCACGGCCAGAGCGTGATCATGATGAGATTGTTTGGATAGCACGTTTCATCATCGCTTCCGATGTAGTCAGATTCACTACATTTTGATGGCTCCTCGGCCAACTTGACCGAGGTCGGCTGAGGTTGGCGGAGGTTGGCCGAGGGGCCTCGACCGGGTTGGTCGAACCCTCGGCCAACCTCGACCAAGTGGTCAAGCCCCTCGGCCAACCTCGGCCGACCTCAGCCGACCTCGGTCAGTTGGCCGAGGGGCATCAAAATGTAGTGATTGCCTAGTGTGTCTCGTCGTTGTTTTTTTCATTTTTATTTTTATTTTATTTTGGTGGGTGATGATCCCGAAATCCGCCAAGCTGGACGAGACGAAAACACAATATGCTGATCATTTCTAGTTTTTGCCCGATCGACGTGTGGTGTGTCGGAATTCCCAGTCAAACCGCTGTCGTTGCCTCCCATCATCAGTAGAGCAATCTACTCTTTTCTCGTTTTTGTAGTTTCCCTCGTCATTGCCCCGACATGAAGCAAGTACTACTTTTGGGCGTGGCCAGAAGATGAGGACGGATGTTTGCCCTCCTTCTAGCGATACATAGTACATATCCAACCGACTCAAGCTGATACAAATACAATAGGCTCCTCTGCAATACTCTCCGGCTCTGCGCCACTGGTCGCCATGATTCCCTTGATGTTAAGGAGGGCCCGTGAAGCAACCGTCGAATACACACTGGAAAGGTCAGGAATCAGGTCGAGGCACAGGATGGCGAGGTCCAAAACTTACACAAGGGTAGGGCTGTAATTCGTGAGCCGGAATAATACTATTTGCTAAAGGCCAGACTCACACCACAAACAATTGTTTCAGCGTGTCCTCCGCATCCCCCATATCAAGAGCTCCGTGCCTGCGGCAACTACTCACGTCGGAGATATGCTGTCTGATGACGAAAATAGACTTACCGAAGACTACGATGAACCACACCACCCGTCCCGCAGAAACAACCTCCAAACTGGCATGGCATGATGAATCTGCCCCAGCAAAGTGACGCAGCATTTGTACACTGTCATGACGAACATGATGAAGGTCTGCGATATTTTCTTTTGGCACGAATTCTAGGATAAACATAATGTGCGTACCACAAGGACCGGAGCGGCCGCGGAAATCGCGAAGAGTCGAGGTGCATCTGTAGCGCTCTTTGAATAAGTAAGCTCTTGGGACGGAACCGAAACCCCACATACTATACGCGTAACATCCCTTTAGGTACGATCTGACCACGGTAAGAAATGTCCTGACAAGCGGGGAAATATCATTTTACCCCAGATGCACGTAGTCTGACGCAAGCCCATCAGGAGGGAATGCTAATCGAAACGGATAACGAACCTGACATCTCTGCGAAAGCCAAGAAACCCGATGTGATCCTTTGCGTGTGGGTCATTACACTGAGCGTAAGGGAATTAACAGGAGGTGTACATTGTTACGAGTTCCGCTGCAGATTGGTTTTCATGGGGAGAACTCACCCAAAGACCGACACTCACCTATTCCCATGCAGGTAAAGAGCAAGACCAGGGCGCGGGCCGCCCATATAATATCCATACCCTGTGCGATCCGGCAATGACACTCTACCGGATTTTGCAGAAACACGACATACCTGAGCCTGGTTAGGTTGAAGTTCGGTCAGGGTGGATAGAGAGTGAGTGAGAGACAAAGAAAAGACGCGAACATGAGCACAAAGTCGACAGTTCCGATAACGATGGCCGAGGTTACACACTGAAACTACGGCCGTGTTCAACAAGTGTGAATCCTCGGCGAAGGGGCCAGATTTTCGATGACACGCACCTTCATCCAGCTTGTACAGCTTCCCATCGGTCAGCCAAATCCAATATGTACAGTATATTTCAGCCATACAGCTGAAATGGACCTTCAGCTACGAAGGGGGGAAATAAATTTATACTGACATTGTCGGCGGTAATTTCTCGGACCATGGCTTTGGATTTGGATCAACCGATGCCCACAAGATGTGATGGATGCTCACCACTCGTGACAAGACTAACTTGCTACATCGTTTCTTCTGAATAAATATGAAAGCTCGAATTCGCACCTTATAGAAATTAGGCTGAAATATCGGTTCCACAACTGAGGAAAGGGTCAGTAATCGGTTCAGGGTACTAGCCAGAGCGAGCACATATATAGTTTTCGCAAGGCCCGAGTGACTTCGCCAGATGAGGTCCACCTGTCGCGCGTCAGCAACGCGTGCTAGTTGTAAGGTCATACAAGCGACACACCTCTGCAGCGAAACAAAGGGCATGATCATATCTGCAGTATGGTCAATCTCCAACGTAAGTTGGACGGATCCAGTAGCCGCACATTAGCACGCAGAGCGAAGCCACTGCACATACTGGATTAATCGAGCACCGCTAAGGATGAATACCGCAGACCTGCAAGATACCCAGTGAGCCTTGAATCTTCGATCAGCTGAAGCACCCCGGCCATTTCGTCGCCGTTGTTCGACATTAGGCAGCAGAAAAGCGTGGATAACGACGGGTGGGTGAGGACCGAAGACAGACACCCATACATAAGATGCTGTGCATTCCGGAAAGGAAGGAAGATCAGCGCCGGGGAGATGAAATGCCGCTCTTCATCACTGCATACTAACCTGGACAATGGGTGAGCCGGGGTGGAGTGAAGAGACAGGCACCCATACAAAAATCAGCGCCAGCGAGAGATGAAATCCCGTTCTTCATCGCTGCACTAATAACGTAGACGATTGGTGGGCCACGGTGAGGTGGAAAACAGACGCCCCTGTGTTTGATCGATATCAGCGGGAGAATTCCGCTCTTCTGGACAGATTCCTGATCTCACCTACGTAGTTTATAACGCTGGGCCGATGACGCAAAAGACACTACCAGGCCTTCACACCAGTCAGACTAGTATTGTGATACAGAATTGGGGTTCGAGTTCGGTTGGGTTCCGGTCGATAAACGAGAAGATGGAGGAGTTGGTGGAGTACGCGTCGTGAACACACGTACGTACTAACCGTTCCGCGGCGGTCGATTCATTCTGTGATCTGATGCCGGTGAAACATGTCGACTCAGATTTCGTGGTTGAAGTCAGCGGTGCTAAAGCCCTCGCCTCACCTCGTGATAACTAAAAGAGCATGAGCCTCAGTTGGATAACATACTAACGGACATACCTTGAGGCTCGGGGTGTCGTAGAATGTGAGGATCCAGTTGTGAAGGACCGCGACCACGAAGGGGAGTATAGGATATTGCATGCCAGCCCAAATCTAACAGGAAAGAATGGAATATTCGATTAAAGGAACCTTGGGCGGGCGTATCCCTATTTGAATTGATACTTGATGGTCTTTCGCACAAGAACTGAAGCTCTTCCATACGCCTCTTCCATGCAAATCCTCCGACGCGGCCGTCGGCCTGTATTGAAGTCTCCGGTCCCATCAAGCTACTAGATGTTAGGCCTGAGGACAGTATTGAGCGGAGATGTGGGCTAGTTTTTGGCTCTTTCGACATAATAGCTCACCATTGTGGACAAATACCGAATGGGGGAGAGGGAAAGAGAGTTCGGAAGATCCCGGTCTCGTAATCGGCCCGCTAGTCCGAGTCCGCCACTGCGTTTTTCAATTTCACGTGGCACCATTAAAATTCAATGGAACGGGAAGGGAAGTGCGCTAATGCTGACGCAATTTCGTGGCACCCGCAGGGGTAAATTTCAGCTGACGAAAAAATAATGAGGCTGCCATTGAGTTACATTCGAATTTCGAATATCAATGCATTCAATGCTACGCTCGTCAAACTCGTCCAATGCCACTTTCGCATTTTCTACGATGTTCAATACATGCGCATTCTCAACAAACTCTCGAGTTGCGTGCAGCAAGATACATTACACAGAAGCACGACAACCGACATCTTCAACCTCCTTCCCTGCAATTTCATTCAACACTACATGCATCTTTTCGTTGTTTCCGTCGAAAATCGCTTCGAGGGAATGAAGACCGCGAACGTCGGCGAGTTTCTTGCTTTCCATGACTTCCATGAATTGATAGGTGAAGAAGCCCTCCTCCCCATTACATCCCGCGCCATCGAGCTCCAAGAAAAACTCGGGATCGTCGTTCTGGAGAGCGTCCCAAAGTTTCAAGATGTTTTCCGGACCCGTAGACAGCACACTGGAGATAAAGTCCCCTGTATCGCGGAATGAGGACGATATATAATGACCCTCATCGACTGAAAAACCTACAATCATGGTCTGATTCTTGCGGTTGGCCCGCATCGCATATATCAAGTTTGAAATTCCGGTCACAAAATGGTTCAATTCGAGGAGTTCATTTGGAGCAAGTTTCTCGAGGAAAGCACTAATCATCAAAATCTGGCTTGAGAACGGCGGTGGCGGCATCCCTAATCCTGTGACTTACGTTCTCTTCTTTTCCGGTTGCAGACAAAACCTCCAAAATCTGTACCCAGCAGCCCTGAATCGGATGGACTCGGTTGAAGAAGCTCTGTGTGCCAGAATCAGTCAGAGATCCCGCGCCTCTCTGCTAAGACTCACTCGGCTGTGAACGGCTCATTTGCGAATCGCTCCAAGCTTTCCGCATCGTAAATGCTTTTCCGACGTCGTCGGCGAGTCTGGAATATGGTAGAGCTTCGAGGAACACTCACTCGAATTTCTTATGATCCGCTTTCAACAGTCCGAATGCCACAATCTCCAGTGAATTCAGGATGTAGTCGTTATTGACGATCAGAAGCACGGTATTCGTTGAAAAGCCTTTTACGGATGGATCACCCAGCCCGTACGCGGCCTCCTGTGCACGAGCGAGGAGGACGGCCTCGTCGAACAGACATCCAAGCAGGTTTCGGGCAACATCGTCGAGTAGTGTATTTCTCCGCGCTTTGTAGATGTCGTGGAAGCAGCGATGGGTAAGGATAACGGCGCCGAGGTCGTAGAAGTTGGGAAGGATGCTCAGCAAATGGTGATGGATATCAGCTGGGATGGTCGTGAGTTTGCTTTGGAAAGCCGCCATTTCTCGCACTGGACATATAACTGAAGGAAAATGAGAAGAGAGATAGAGCCAAGAGCAGGGGCAGAAATGTAATAGACAGACGTGGAATGAATCGAAGCACCGACCAGGTCCCGATCCGGATTCCGACGGCCGCTCGAAAGCCGCCGCTCTGCGCTGCGTCCACCTGAGTGGGCATGGGTTCCAGGGCTATATTCTGCTATATTTCCATTATTCTACTGCTACTGATACAATTTTTAATTTCACGGTTCATAAACTAATCCTCCCACCCATCCGCGAAGACCATGCCCGATCCTGTGGCCGCTTGTATCTGAATGGACCCTCCTCCCGTTTGCGCTCAACATCCCGGACATTGAGTAGCACTCTTGACGAAAGTACGCTGTGCATAACCCGGAGAAATCTACATCGCAGTTCAAATCTGAGAAAAGTGAGATTCAAATTCACGCACGTATTCAACAGCTCCTGTAGCTCGCCCTACAATGCGTTTTACTTAGCGAAAAAAGGACTACAGGAGGGCACAATATGAACGTACCTCTCCGGCAAGCAGAATCGTGAAATTGGCCGCAGAGCCCACTATGTACCTTCAGGTCAGAGCACGAGAATGCGACGCACTGCACTCACGGAACAAAAATATGAAGTATGTGATTCCGTCCCTGTACAAAGTCATGATAAAGGGACTGCGAAAGTGGCGGTACTTCTTGTAGCCCAGCCACAGCGTGTAACCCATGAGGACTGCGGCGCGTTATATCTAGGGGAGTTTCGGTTCAGAAGACAGACGGACCTGTCTCGTTCAGCAGGACGATGATGAAGCAAATCCCGACCAGGATGAAGTTCCCACCGGTCTCGTTGCAGCCTGGGATGGCAGCCAGGATGGGGGGACCAACTGTACAGGGTAAGCAATGCGTGACTTATGTGCGATTAACGGCATACATGTCATGCTCCGTAAAAAGAGCGATATTAATATGACCGTTGCTAATGCCTCGATCTGGTGGTAATATGAGGAAACAAGGGGCGACGCAAAAGGAAGAAATTCACCAGATAGATGGTGCTAAATACGATCAGCACCCGGCGCTCACGTCCGCTTAGTGCGTATGTCCGAAGGATGAGGATGGCTTCTCCTATCGCAATCCCAAAGACGCTCATAGCTGCGGAGTTCTCAGAACGGCGCAGAGCAATAGGGTGCATTCACTCACCAGTCGACGCAACATTGAGATTAAAGCAACGCTATGATTCAGATGCCTCAATGAAAGAACCAAAGCAAGCAAGAAAGACTTACATCTAAGGGCACGTTTGGGGTCAAAATGTCTGAATCCACGTCATCGGCAGCTCTACTAGTCGCGGACTAGATTTCAAGAAGCTCACAATACAATCCCACGGGCACGTCAAAAAAAGGCGTGTATCGGGCGAGCATGAAGAGTGTCTTGGAGAAAGACATCCTTGATGGCCAGATGAGGGATGCCTGAGTACTCGGTAAGATATCTGGAAAGCGACTCTGCGATCCCCGTCACCTCAACGTGAAAGGTCAGGCAGTAGTCGAAGACCTAAGTAACCATTAGAGGGTAAAAAATCAAGTAGCGTCGGCTCGCACCAGGATCGCCATGCTCGCGACTTTGTGGGTCCATTAGCCAGATATACCTTGAATTTTCCCACTTGCGCACCGTTTACGTACTGCACAGAATTGGTGAGATATTATAATGGGTACAGTAACCTTTACCTACCTTCACAGTCTGTAGCCGCGACCACGAAAGCACCACTTCATGTGAAATTTCATCGCTCATGAGAGAAGAGGAAAACCGGGTAATCCTGACAATAAAGAACGCCGCTGCAGTCGCTCGCACCTATTTCCGTTGCAACTCAGTGCGACGACAGATCGGACAGCTGATCATGATCATGATGAGGCATATATGGGTCGGACTCGTCGGAGCGCTGGTCTACATTCCTTGGTCAGAAACAGGATTGTCGTCATTTAATTAAGGGACATGAATAGTCACTGATGTTGGGAACGGACCGGGGATTAATCGGGCTCATGGCGTATGCGAGTGAACGCCAAATTTCCAAGCTCTTGTGGCCAAGAAAGGAGGAAGCCGACACAAACCAGCAATCCAGAACTGCACCATCGGGCATTCGAGAAAGAAATTGCGGCCTCCATCCCACAGCCATGGAAAAATTCCGTCGATGAGAACCAGACAAAGGGACAGACTCGGGACTGACCTATTGAATCCAGGATCATGATGTTGGTGGCAAGACAAGATGACACGCGCATCAGCGGCGCCTAGGCCCGAGATTTGCTGATGACGGCTGCCACCTCCGACTCCGAGTCCTCCTCGGTCCCTCCTTCTCCAGTTCTCTTATCTTCCTTTCGTCTGATCGAGGGATACCCCTCTCAGTGTCGCCAGGTATAGCGCCAAGTTACGATTGCAACAAGAGCCTGTGAAATCTGCCCTGCGACTTTGTCCCACTTTGGAATCTCGTTCTGCTGCCGCGGGCCGAAGAAGGAAAGGGACAATCAGAGTCTGACAGACAGATCGGTCAAACTGCATCCGAGTTGTTGACATACGTTTCTACATCTCCCAAGCTCTCGTATTGGCCTTGGAAACATGGAGCTCACACCTGGGGTCCATTTTCTAGCCCGCAACCTGGTGGTTCCCGGCATTTTGGTCCTCCTCACTCACCGCGCTGCGGCCAAGTTCGGGATCGGCGTGTCCATCTGGACGGTCCTTGTCGCGTCAGTCAGCGCTCCGATCGCATATTTAGTGGCACGCAGCGTCGCCACTGAAAGATACCACGCACGAGATGCCAAGCGCATGGGGGCACGCCTTGCACCAAGAGTCAGAGGCAAGTGGCCTGGAAACCTCGACTTCATCTCGAAGTTGCTGCAAGCGTATGAGATCGGGTACCTAGGTGATGATCTCCACATTCTCAAGCTACCTTTTTCATACCAGTTCTGCAGGCGATGGATTGTACGAGCTGGCTGATGAGCTGGGTCCCGTATTCGATATCTGGCCATGGTGGAGAACGTTATATTTACTACAGCCCCGGAGCACGTCCAGATAATCTTGGCTACGGACTTCGCCAACTACATTAAAGGTTTCTCGAATCTCATACTCGATCAGATCGAATGGCCGACTGATGTGCTGCAGGGGATAAATTTCGCGGTGCCATGCAATCTGTCCTCGGAGTGAGTAATAAATCCGTTGTGTAATATGTATGCTCAAAGTACCAGAGTGGCGTTTTCAACTCTGACGGTGAGTGGTTGGCTTTCATTGAGTCTCAGTCATCTCACAGGTTGCTATCTTAGGCGAAATGTGGTCGTTCCATCGCTCCATGACTCGGTACAGTCTGTATTAGTCCAACTTTGTGGCTAAGCTGACTCGGCAGGCCATACTTCACTCGCGATCGCATTCAACACTTTGAAATATTCTGCGCAATGCGGAAAAGACGATCAACCACATCAAAAACCGTATGCGAGAAGGGAATGCAGTGGATTTCCAAGTGCGTAATGTTGCGCATTGCCTGACATGCTCATCGAGTATTGCTTTAGGACCTCATCAGCCGCTTTAACATGGACTCCGCAACCGAGTTCCTTTTTGGTTCTTGCGTTGACAGCCTTTCATCCACCCTTCCGTACCCGCCAACGCCACCTACATTCCAGCTGCCCACAACTCCGTCCGCGCTCAGGAAGCCAACAATTCCGTAGCATTCAATGATGCCATGTTGCAAATTGCTTACCGCGAACGCGCTGGGTGGATCTGGCCTATACGAATTATTCGTCGACAAAACGGGTACGAACTATTTGTCGACAACAGCGACACTGAGCCATACAAACAGCGAAGTCCATGCGAGTTGTGTCCAAATATCTGGATCCTATCATTCACGAAGCTCTCGAAAAGAAGAAACGCGCTGAAACTCAGATATTCGAAGAGCCCGAGGATAGCACTTTGCTGGACGAGCTCGTCAAGAAGACTGCTGGTCTGTACCACCTCCTGGGCAATTTTATTTAGACGTACACTCATCGCCACCAGATCCCAAGGTGTTGAGAGACGAAATGTCAGACACATTCTCATTTTCCAGTTGCTTAATTAAACTCTAGCACGCAGCCTGAACATTCTGATCGGTTCGTTCCTTCTGAACCTGCCAATCATAGGGGCTAATGATCATTCAGCTGGAAGGGACACTACGATGGGCGCCTTGACGACATTGATTTATTTGTCGGTTTCTCTCGGTCATTTATCTTCCGCCTGATCATGACAGTACATCCAGCCTCGCCATGTATCCACATGTCACTGCCCGTCTACGGGAAGAAATACTCGTCGCGTGGGGCCGACAAATGTACCCATACGAAGACATCAAACAGATGAAATATCTGAGGGCAGTTATCAACGGTAATCCCTTGAATATGTTTTGAATCTCCCTAATCCTGTTGTCAGAGACGATGAGGCTCTATCCGCCTGTGTGAGCGACATCTGTATAAGGATTGCATTCTTGCTGATTCCCTGACAGTCCCTTCAATGTTCGGTATTAAATCGATTCTGTTAATGCTTTGTATCTTACTGATTCGTGTCAGGGAAACTATCAAGGCGACTACTTGGCCCTCCCCTACGCCCGGAGAGAAACCCATTTACATTCCCGCCGGCGTGAAGTTCGACGTTCCTACATGTTCCGTTGCCATGCTCTGACCATACGCGTCCTTTCAGAGTTCCCTCGGTGATGATGATGCAGCGGCGGACTGATTTATGGGGCCCGATGGCATCTCTTTTCATTGGAATTTGATTGGTAAAGCTGATTGAGCATGTTCTAGCGGATGAGTTTGACCCGGATAGGTTCCTCGACGAACGAGTCCAGAAATATCTTGTGGCGAACCCATTCCAATTTTTGCCGTAAATATGCCTCATCTCCTACTCAGTTCCACCCTTACTCAGTAGTTTCTGCAGTTTCAATGCTGGTCCTCGTATTTGTCTAGGCCAACAGGTACGCCACGTAAAACGTACCGCTGACAATATCTGAGCGGTCGCAGTTCGCATACAACGAGATGTCGTTCTTCATGATCAGGCTGCTGCAGAACTTCTCCTCTGTTTCTCTCCATCCTGAAGCTGCTCCACCCCATGGGCGCGTTCCTGCGGACTGGAGTGGGAAGCCGGGAAGAAAGGGGATCGAGCAGTTCAGGCCGAAGTCCCATCTGACGCTGTATGCCTGGGTGAGTCAGAAATGTTTTGTGGATCATGAAGGACATGTAACGTGTTGTGATTTAGGGCGGTCTCTGGGTCAAGATGAAAGAAGCTTAGAGCAGTAGTACTGTTCCAAGATATCTACTCTGGGTCCATATGCTTTGACAATATTTATATATGTTAACCATCGTTCGACATGCGACTAGAGGTTTACAAAGAGATTACAAAGAGACAGGTACCCATAAGTCACCTATTCCCCCACGGCTTGCTCGCTCATCTGTCAGAATTTTCACGCATTCGATAGTGAAGTGCGACTTCCCTCGTCAAGGCCCCCTAGTGGAAACTAGGTTTTTCGTTCGAAATTGAAATTACGCTGCTGGCTTTTGTACTCTGCCTTCGGCTTGCCAGGAGCCCGCTAAAGAGTAACCTATTCTGAAAGTTCCCGGAGCACACTGATGTTTTCCTGGAGGTCAATCCATCGTATCAGATTGCGCACAATCCTTGCAGCAGTTTGGACATACCGATAGTCGGGCCCCATGTTGCGGTGGATATTCCGAATCAGTCCACAGTACGTCATTTTCTGGATGTCCTCTTGTTGCGTCTCAGGACATCCTGGCTCGCGCTGCCACGGAGGCCCATGTAGTCCATCCAGGTGATACGTTTGGGAATGTTGCCCATGCTGTACTGGTCACCGTCTTTCTCTGAAGTACGATGTTCTGGCCCACGGAGTTCCTGGAGTAAAGCCGCGGTGAATATTCCTCCGTTTTTCCCCTCCCTTGCGAATTCATCCGTCGAGCAGGCCCCTAAGAGCACATGGGTGGGATGGCCGACGCGGAAGTCTAACATGACGAATTCAGTCCGTGTAGACACTGAATGCTACAAAACCTGCCTGATATTGTCTGCCGAGTAATATCTGCGTTCCCCTCGACGAACAACTGACTGTCCTCATGAGTCGGTGTTTTTTGGTCGGATGCCGGACGGGGGACTGGATGGACCTGGGTCATAATTTTCTCATTCCTTTGTGCATGGCCGGAAAAGCAAGTGTCGAGTATGACAGTCTTCTGAGGTTTAACACCCAGTATTTGGACAGGCAACTGGCTGACTCACAATATAATTTCCCTTGCTTGCCGATATCGTTTGGATCATGTGGAGGAAGTCGGAGTACGGAATACCTCCTTTCTTCGTGCTCGGTTGGTAATCGTAAGTCGTAAGCACAGGTAGTGATGAGGTGGTATCACGGGCCAAATAGCACGCAAAAAAATGATATCGGTGCTCCTGGTTGAATGCTGGTATCAGTGGCGAGTCGTTTTAGGGCTTTGTTGATGTTCAGGGTTGTTGCTTCGTCATTTGTCATGTACTTGATTGGCTTTCGGGAACGCCAAGATCGTCCTGAAGGTACCTGGACACGGAAGATGCATCCCTCACGCACCTTTCATCAGTGACATCGATTTCCCCCGTTCATATTTATCGATACCCACGATCACAGCCCGCAAATCCTCCACAATCACGTCATCCAGCATCCAGCCAATCTCATAAGTCACTGCGGAGCGATCCGTCGATGGAGTAGGGGCACGGCTCTCTGCACCGGTATTCGGACGAGATTTGTGGATCGCTATGGGTGGCGGAGGGTCATCGAAACCAGGGTTCGACGCCCAGACGATAAGCCGGACGACGCACAAGACAAGTTCCCCCGCGAGCCAGATGGCGGACCATTATCGGTGGCGGAGTTGCTGGCCTGCACAAGGCCGAAGCATCCAACATAACCTGCAATGGCCGAAACGATCCCAAGAAACATCAAGACACGGCACAGGTGGATGAGAATCCACACAGGTTGCTCCTTCAAGTTTTCTGGTTTCTGGTCGTCCTTCGTCTGTAATCTGGAAAAAGAGCTAAATGATTTGGATGCGAGGCCGGTGCCTTGGAGACCCTCGATATATCTCGGGCAACCAGTCGCATTTTTTTCCTTGTCCCTTGTCAGATCCAATGTACCTGTTGGAAGCGGTCAGCTGTTGTGTATCCTGAGAGGATAAACATAAAACACATTGAAATCGTCTACTAGCTTCACAATACATCCTCCGAGCGCATTTCAGCATTCCAGTGAACAGGGGGCACTTTTCCTCCTCTTTGAACCAGGCGTTCACAGCGTGGAATCGAAGTCGGCTGTGCACAATGACCAGGATGCGCAGCTGAACGATGAACTGTATCATCACCGTTATCGTTACCGACCCAAAGACACCAGCCCGGGGTACAACCAACTCTGAAGGAACGGACGGTCGCTGAGATCATGGTGGATGAGATAAACATATGGCAGAAACCCGAGCGAACCAAATCCGATGGTTAAACACAGCAGCAGGAGGTTCCACTTGAGCCAAGGCCAGTTGAGGAGGTCCACGTAGACCCCCAGCAATCATGCCGGCGCAGAATCGTGCGCATTTTGTGCTCTGCAGTATAGATGCTGTTGTCCACGTCCAACGCGTAGGACAACATATCTGTCACACCTTTCGGGTTGAACCCTGCATTTCGCAGCTGCCGCGGACCGTGGAACGGTAATCTATCAAGCGAGATCCACAATGCAGTGAACCCAGCCTTGACGATTCCCAAACTGCCGAAGATGGACATCGGAGAGCCGGC
Source organism: Mycena leptocephala (assembly GCA_029378395.1). Taxonomy (NCBI): domain Eukaryota; kingdom Fungi; phylum Basidiomycota; class Agaricomycetes; order Agaricales; family Mycenaceae; genus Mycena; species Mycena leptocephala. The sequence continues at coordinate 103,838 of JARJLF010000848.1, read as the reverse complement.
AGCGTAGAAGAAACCGCGCTCCAGCGCACAACTGACGTGGATCTCGCACTGCTCTGTGCCCAAGAGCGGCAAAAAGCCCGATACGTCCTGAATCCCGGATGTTGTGATGGAAAGGATTCCTGTTGGAGTACTCATTGCGCTTGCATTTTACGATATTTCAGTTGGGTCTCTGCAAGAAACAAAATCTGCGCACCGAGGGTGAAGGGCCTGGAGTGGATGAGAGAGGAAAGCAAGATGCCAGCATCTTGACAGGGCACGGTGAGCTTCAAAAGGGATGTCAGCGCCCCTCCATTGACGCCCTTTGGCGCCCTTCACGGTCGAACATATGTGACGCCCCCGATTTGGTAGTAGATTGAAGCCCCCAGATATTGTGGTTGACGACATGGTGTAAACATCAATGGGTGCTGCTGTATGTATAGTATCTCCTTGCACTAACTTATTTTCTAGTACAACTGAGATATTCAATGAATAATCTGTGATGGAATCCGATGCAGCACCTTTGTCTCGCAGAACTCAAAACAACGCACATATCCAGCGTTCTTTGCAATGAGGACCCCGGTAAAGTGAAAATGACGCCCTGTGACGCCACTACCATCCCCACCGGCATCGGGGGTGTCAGTGGGGGCGTTGCTCAACTTCTTTTTGTGGCATGTTGAGTTCGCGCCACATTCCCGATGGGGCGCTTATCTTGGGCGCTTCAAGTGGACAGCCATTCAGTTCTGGACAGAAAGATTATTAATTTCTCGTACATAGATAATACGATGGGCGAAGATTTAGGCGCTAATCGCGATGATTGGATCTATTTAGAGTTCCAGGAACTCCGGACCCATCGGATGGCCGCTCTTTGAATTAGCGCCGCCTTTCTCGGAGGTTCTTTACCGTCGCGGACATGGAAATCTCCCGAGCACCGAATTCCGCGCGGTTCGTCCATAGTGTCTGTCACTCGACATTAAACGATAGTTTCAAAATTGACCTTTTGATTGAAGAATTTATTGATGAAAACCGGTTTCCGCCCAATCCACCTGGCAAATGCGTCAAACTCGTCTTCAACGATGGGGCTAATGGCGCGTTTCGAGAGCTGGGTGACTAGTCGGAGCTGGGTTTCCCACTGCCCGTTTCCGCGATTCATGCGGTCGTGGATGCGATGAAAGGCATACAGCGCCTCAGATACTCTGCATTAACGATGAATGGTTGAGCTACACAGGAAGAAAGGTGGCCTACTCGTCGATCCGGCGGTCGAGCTGCTGCCACATCAATTCCTTCCCTATGCGCCATATAAAGAGACGAAGGGTTGCATTATTGGACTCGGGCGACACGGAAAGCTCTGTTGTTGATGTTTCATTCACGGGAGTGAGGATGCTTTCAACCGTCAGTCCAGCGGCTGCCTGCGCTTTTCCCACAATGTCGTTCACAAATGCAACGAAGTTTAGAGGGAGGAGTATGGGCAATGTGATATCCTTTTCGAGCACCCTGTCGAGATCGGATGCATAGGAAATACGCGCCGCGTCTTTCAACGGACCTCCGTCCCGTCGTATGGATCCCCGGTGAGGCCGATGTCATGGAGGATACCATCGTTGGCGGTTTCGAGCCAGTTGGTGATCTGACGAAGATTGAACTGATCTATCGAGGACTTGAACTTGGGATACTGAAATTTTCGTCCCAGGTGAAACTGAGGTTGGACAACGATCAAGAAGAGTGCTCAGTAAAGGAAAATGCCTGCGTACTCTGGAGTGTCGTCGTATGCGAGGTTCTGCGGAAGAAATTGCAAATCAGCATTAACTGATATAGGAAAAAAGTCGTGGTTACCCCTTGATCCTCATCATATGTACTGGAAGCCCATATGCGATCTTTTATGCTGAGCGGAAATTTAGCTTGACTTGGTTTCATTGTTGAGACACTCACATGACTTCTTTACGGCGTTCCATTTCCCACAACGCAACATGCCGCATGAATAAGCTGAACCCACTCAAACAGCTCCTGCTTTGCGGTTCCGAGCTCACTTGGGACTCGTTTTCCAGGTCGCGGTGGCTGAACTCGAGGTTTGCTGGATAGGATTTCCAGTTCTCGACCCCACGGATGACAGTTGCCGTCCATCTACGGACGCATCTGCGATGTCATTCACATTCAGATCAAAAAGATCCTCGCCACGAGATATCTCGTCTAATTTCTCGTTGGATTCCTCCAAAGAGTCAAGATATGAAGGCAAAATCCGGATTCCGTAACCCTGGGGAGAAACGATTGGCAAATGCATTAACACAAACCTCTATTACTAACCTTGTAAGCGTATTTGAAAACCCTCGAAAGTTAAAACTGGGATCAGGCAGAAGTACAGCTAAGAAAGGCGGCAGGCCCTACCTTTCCTCCTGGGTCGCTCGTCGCTGTGACAAGTAATGGCCCTGAATCAAGTTCATGGTGAAAACGTTATATCCCGCTGTGTATGTAGATAAGTAGCATCATTATTGCGAGAGATTCGACAAACTCACTCTCGAGAGCGCGGGCTGCGCGCGGCAGCATCCAAAATTCCGAACCGTCGTACCCCATGGCGCAAATATCGAGATCAAAGTTCAACAAGACGCCCTTGGGGGACTTGACTAGCTTGAGTACGATCTGGATCCGTCGCAAGGGATATTCGGAGTACATCGTGATTGTTTTTGAATTCCGGACTACAAGGGCTGGCATACCCTTCGGCAAATTGGCCCGGAAAGTGTTGAAGATGTGCTTGATTTTCTCGTTCGCCTCGGTTGGCGTTAGCCCGTACACGTACATGTCAATGTCGGACGACTTCCACTGATCGGCAGGCTGAGGTTTGTGTGTAGGCGCCTTGACTGCGAGAAGGGCACCGAGAACAAACCCGCCGGCGACGAAGATATTGGTCCAGTCGAGATTCTTCAAGAGCCCGTCCGACATTTTGTCAAACCTGGATTTGAATGCGGCCAGAGACGGTTGGGTGTGAATCTCTGGTTGTCGCTCTCCGCCGAGAATTGCGTATCCCGGGAGACTCTTAAGCCGGGTGATCGTGCGCCCTAGGTCCGTTGCGGTCGAATTCGGGAACACTGCGCCGGCGTCTGCCAAATTAACGAGACCGTGCCACCACTCATTTCCCCAATCTCCAGCATTTCCGAGGTTTTTTTCATGCGAAACGATCCTTTTTATTCCTATTGAAGAAATTGTGTAAACAGAATCGTAAATCTCACCATTCATCTATATCGAATCCGCTGTCCAATGGAGATTTTGTTCCAAATTCAACCTTCTGTCGTTTCGACGGAGGGCCCTTCGAGTCCAGAGAAAGAGACGTCAGAACACAACACATCGACCGATAAGATAGTTTGTCCAATATGTGCGGGGGAATTATGGCGAGATCGTCGGCTGAACACCCCATAGGTATCATCGCAGCTGTTATGTCTACGAGAGACGGCACCCGAACTCGAGCGTGCGCGCCCTGTCCAGCGACATATGCTGCATGCGATTCAAGCTGACTTTCGATCGTATCTCGGGCCAGTCTCGACATGCGGCCCCATTGAAATTCTGGGTCCCACTTGTCGGTGCTCAAAACGTCCCTCAGCTTGCTCGACGCGGCAGTCGCTATAATCGGTCGAAACCCGGCGTTGGAGGTATAATATAGGTCCCCCGCATTGCCTGGATTGAAAGACAAGTCAGAACCGCGGTATAAGTCAAAATCTGAGTACGCGCGGGTGCTCGGAATCATTTGAGTGGTGCAAGTTCTCAACGGAGAGTGCCAGTGACTTGTTAATAAGCAAGTGGTGGGCGTTCTGGTCCAGGTTTCACTTCAGTTTGAGGTCCTGTCTAAGGGCAATCATAAGCAATCACGACGGTGAGCGCGATGTAGTGGCGTTAACCATCGACAGCGAGCGTAAATGATGGTAACCCCTGCCAGAGTGAAGATCAAAGACGCGCACGTGCACAACAATGTCAAAGGCGCGCGTCGGTCAATCACAAAACACTACCAAACAACGTGTAACAATCCCTTTCTATCTCAAGTAACGAACATAAGTATCTATGTTACAGATAAAACTTACTCTTACATCTAACTCTCGGCCAAACACGACTCTTCCTCTGCGAAACGTACAGTAGCCGTTCCGGTGGTCGCACCTTGCCGATTCTCCCGTGACATTTCCCAACTCTTGCTCTCAGTCTCACGGACGTGCAGAAGTGCGCGGGTGGAAAGGACACTGTGAAGTACGCGGAGGGGGCTTCATTGTGAAGCATTAGTTGGCTGGATTCTTAAGGTGTAGGATTGAACTTACGTGTTCAGCAGCTCGCGCAACTGTTTCTGTTATAGAGTTAGATGAAGTGAGATAATTTTCTGGACCATTATTCACGCACCGGGGCAGCGATTAGTATTGCTACGTTGGCGGCAGAACCCACTTTAACCCAAATAACTCATTCAACACAAAGGATGAGGGAGTGAAGGAGGACTCGGGCGCACAGCAGAGAAACACATAGTATGTGACTCCATCGCGGTACAGAGTGGTGACCAGCGGGCTCCGGGTGTGTCGGTACGTCTTGAGTCCGATCCAGAGCGTGTAGCTCATCAGAGCTGCCGTGAAATAGGTTGGGTTCTAGTAGCGAAATGCAGTTCGGGGAAACGCACCAGTCTCGTTGAGCAGCACGAGGATGAAGGAGAGGCCGACGAGCATGAAAGGCCCGCCTGTGAGATTGCACCCAGGGACGTCCAGTGGGGGCGGGGAATCTGTGGGAATAAGTTGGAAAGACCGGCAATGAAGGCAAAGGATATACATTTCATGTTCCTTATGAATATGCTCATCATTGTTACTGTCGCCACAACACATAACTGCCAATGATTAGGTACGCTCCCCAGACCATTCGAGCGCCAAGGTCACCGAATATATCGTGCCGAAGATAATGAGAACCTTGCGCTGCCGACCACTCAGTGCATAGGTTCGTAGAACAAAAATTGCTTCAGCTATGGCGATCCCAAAGATGTTTCCGGCTGCAACCCATGAAATGAAATGGTTGCAAGGCTATTCATCCGAAAACTGACCAGCTATTGCGGTATTTAATTGAGCGCAGTGCTGTTGGGGCGTTGAGAGCTGGATCTATTGCAGAGGCAAACCTGACGGCTAACCTTCAAGGAAACAGTGGGGTTCAAATCTGCAAGCACTCATTAGGAGGATTTTAAAACACGATTTTCCCGGACTCACAATATAACACCAGAGGAACATCAAAGAACGCGGGGTAGCGTGAAAAGACGTAGAGGGTCTTAGTCAAAGACCATCTTGACGGCCAAATGAGCGACACCTGCGATTACGGCGAATTACTGTCAGTGCGTTGTAGCTTGAACAATGTTGTTCAGATACCTCGAGATTGAAGGTCAGGCAGTATTCAAACACCTGAGAAGAGGACGTTTATACATTTGAACTCGATCAACGCTATAGGGTCGCGACTCACCAGGATTACTGTGGCGGCGGCTGTGAACAGCAGAATTAGCACGGTTATAATGGCGGAAAACGTCCCATACCATCAGCATACTGTTGGAGAATTGTGAGTAGGTCTCGTCAGCATAGGTGTGCGCCAACCTTCACGGCTTGCAGGCGCATGGAAGCCAGTGCATCTTGCTCTGAGAAGCCGACAACCATGGCTAGTGAAGGGGGACACCCAAGTGGTCGCGCTCTCTACTTATCGGACCACGCGCCCCCCGTGTACTGAAGACTGATGGGGGCGGCGTCGGAGGACAACCATGGGAAGAGATTTCACAAGTTCTGTATTATTTTACTCATGGCAGGACTGAACATCAGAGATGATCGATGACCGGAGGTATGTAAAGCGGAAGCAATTTCCTTCCTTTCTTCCGATGAGAATCACGAGATACAACCGGCCTAAAGAAGGCATAACTATCCCCAGGCACTTCATTCGACTGTGTAGCTTGAAAAATATTATCCCGAGCCTAGCTTGAAAAGCACGAGAAAACCCCCCCAACATGTGATGAAGAAGGTGCTACTTGAATCGTGCTAAGCATCATGATGCACAAGCACGTTTGACAAAAAGGGTGGCTTTTCTTTCGTACCACCATCTTGCCCAATGTGAGGCGCCGGTTTTTCCAGTGCTTTCCTCATTCTTCCCTCGATGTTTAGGTCTCTCCTGAGCTCGCCGCGCACTTAGCTATCAGGTCCATCGCTGGACCGAACATAGGGCCATGTGCAGCTCGTCACCGACCGCTCGGCGTTGTCCACGGTGTGCGGCGGCTCCTTGGTGTGTATGTAGATCATCGATCACCTCGACCCATCCCGACCACTCCAGATCACTCCTCGACCCTACTCAAGACGCCTCTTATCCGTGTTCACTATTGATTCTGGTGTGATTATTTATCCCAGATGGGTTTCGGCTCGACAGGCTCGGGACCGTGCCACACGACAGCGACTCTATGTAGGGCTTTCTTCTCTAGATGCGATCTGTCATCTCGGAAAGGTGTATCATTATACGTCGAAGTCGATAGATTAGCACTTCTCATCAACTGGTTCAACTTCCGCGGTTTTCATCATTCTTTCGGAGGTTTGTTCGTTTCGTGGCATATATAATGATCAAGTCCACCTTCAGAAGCTATTGGATTGTATCATCTTCATCGAATTGGTATAGGATCAGTGAGCGAGCTTCGCAGCACCGATTCAGTTGCAGGTGACAGTGAGTTCAGACACACGATGAGAATACTATTAGGGCCCCTGCTTCTTGAAGTCTTGGAGCGAAGTCTTTAGGCACCGGCTCAAAGAACAGAAATCGGGACAACATAACGCTGGAGGAAAGCACCACTGACATGTCAAACTGGCAAGATCTTTCAAGTAGCGTTCACAACTTAAATGTCTTCCAAAGACACAAGCTAACCTATTATTTCCATTCTACCTCGAGCACCGCATATATATTGTCAAGAGAGGGTCCCCGGTCGAAGCTATTCGCGTTGTATTGTAAAGGTACACTTCACTCATCGATAACACCCACTCCTCAGCTTCCCTGTGGTTTTACTACTTCACTGCCATTATTCGTACGTCTCTTCTTGTGGAAATATTTCGGTGTAAAGCTCATTCGGTGGCGGATTCCTGAACTCGGTAGCCATCTCCTGATTTATGCGATATAACCAGTCCTCCCGATCCGACGAAGAGGGCTCACACCGCATCTGCAACTCATACAGTTCAAGCATCCGCGTGCTTTCCCGCGGTGCGACCACGAATGACTCGATTTGCGCTTGCAGGAAAGCGGTCGGGGACGCGTACGTGTCGTGATACCTCCGCACGGTCTCGCGGCATTCGTCGTAGAAGTAATATCGCCCCCCGCAAGCGAACGCAAAATCGTCCCAATCGCCATAACCTTCGGGGTCCCAGAATATGAGCAGCTCCATTGGGGCGGGCAGGCAATACACCCGGTGGAATGCCCCTATATCGAGGCCGTTGAAGAAGTCGCCTCGGCTCCAAAAGTGGAGGCCTTTCCAGCGTGCCCAATCGCAGGACCACGGGAAAGAGATGTCAAGGGAAGTGTACCAGTCCTTGAAGACTGCTTGCAGCCCAGTGTCCGGAACTGGAACCCCTGTCTTCTGTGGGAAGATTTGAGCGAACAGGCAGACTGGAATTGGGACAAAAATAACATGACTGGTGCTTTGGAATGAAAGGGTCCTGGGTCGACCAAGAGCAACGGTATGGCGACAGGCCTTTATGCACTGCAGGTCAACCTGGCGCGCGGTGCGGGTCTGCTTTTCGCCTGGCTGCTCTCCCTTCCCGATCTTCCGATCCTGCAATCCTTGACGCTTACACTGTGTCTCATGCCTGGAGAGTACCCGCTCGGGGTTTCCCTCCATCCGCTTGACATATATCTCCGACGCGCCGGCAGCAAACTCGAGTCGCTCTCCCTCTCGTTGTCGGGTTTATTGTACGGTAGGTGTCTCCCTTATTGCATTGCACCAGTGTGCTCCCCAATAATACCGTGTCTACATAGATCCAGACGATGATTTGGGAGAAGCTTTCAAATTCGAGCGCCGGCTGCTCGAATCCGCGAGCAGGCTGCGAGTCCTCAACTTCACCACCTCGCAGAATGCATCTATCCTACCCGAGATCCTCGGCTTCTTGCCGGCATCGAGGCTCTCCACGCTCACTGTTGCTGTGCAGTGTTCCGGCGAAGAAATGCTGCCGCAGTATATGATCTGGGAGCAACTGGATCGGGCGCTTGCCCACCCCAAGTTCGAGTCGCTGGAGACGTTCGCTCTTGAGGACACCCTTGCGGACGTGAAAGAAGATATTTCCTTGTTGGGTGAGGAGGCGAGGACGGCGATGCCGATGGCCAACGCCCGTGGTATTCTTTATTCTCGGTTCGGCAGATCTAATTAAATTTATTGGGAAGTTTTACTGTGCTGTCGACTCGGAAGGTTTCTCCGGATTCTTTATGCATTTCTGTACTGCTCGGCATCAGAATCAATGAATAGTTTGCCAACAGTCAAGGGTGATCAGGGCGTAGATCTTCCAGGGCTTGGATTTTGGGTTCAGGAACCACGTAGAATAGGTTCAAAATACCCTCAAATATTAAGTTTCCTTCTGTTTTACGAAATTCAGGACAATGAGATCGAAGATACTGTTGAGATACTGTGCGAATATTCAATTATTGCTACATATTTGGCTAGATTCCCAGAACGCGACGAGCCACGTGACCCCAAACTCTTTCGAATCTTGTTTCGAATCTCAGGCTTGTTCCCAATCTGCTTCAAGCTCTTGCCTCAAGTTTTGTCCCGGCAATCTTCGCGCGTGCAATGTGACACGCAGTACCCTTCAAGCGTTGTAAAAACATATCCAGGGTTCACGCGTTCACGATTGGGCCGATACCACTTTTGGCTTTTGCGAGTTTGCAACTGGTCCAATTTGGTCCAAAAGTATTTGGTCTAGTACAGTAATCTGTAGTATGTATAGTACACAATTACATATCTATCCAATCCTATATCGTCCATTCAAATCCTAGCCCACTCCACCCAATCCCGCATCTGCGCTCCCTCCCCTCCACCGCCCACTCAAATCCACATCTAAAGCAACGCACCGACCCCCAGCGCCATCGCCGTCCCCAACACCGCCAACACCAACGCGCGCGCCGTCACCACCCTCCCCCGTGCCCTCACCGCCCCACCCGTCGCGAGCGCCGGACACGCGCGCGCACCCCCCTGCTGCTGCTGCTCAGCGCGCTCGCCGGCAGGAGCGCCTCGGGCCGCGACGTTTGTGTCCCCGCCCCCGCCCGTGCTGTTGTTGTTCACGGTAAGACGAGCACACGAGAGCACACCAACGAGCTTCGTGCCCGGCGTACACCCCCCGCGCCGCCGTTCGTGAGGAGCGTGAGCAGGGGGGGCTTGGAGAGCATGAGCGTGCTTGGGTTGGGCTGGGGGGAGCCATTTCGCCTGGGGAGGGTCAGCGTGGACGTAAGGTGAGGGGGTGGGGAGGGGAGGGAGGGAAGAGGGAAGGACGGGACGGAAGAGGGAGGGACGGGACGGAAGGGAAGGGGGAAGGGAGGGAAGGGAAGGAAGGGAAGGGACGGAAGGGGGAAGGGATAAGGGAAGGGAGGGAAGGGGGAAGGGATAAGGGACGGGAGGGAAGGGCAAGGCCAAAGGGGCAGAGGCAAGTGAAAGAGGTAAGGGACAAGGGACGTCGGAGAGCGGGTAAGAGTCGGACGGGAAAGGCAAGAGGCGGACGGGAAGGGAAAGACACAGAGGGGAAGTAAGAGGCAAGGCAGGCAGGGAATGCGAGAAGGGAAGACTGAGGGCGAGGTCGTACCGGCGTCGTCAAAAAATTCGCATTCACCGCCATCGCTCGCTTACGCGCCGCATTGAGGGCCTTCACGAGCGCGACCTCGGGCTTGGGCGTCTCGAATCCGCTCAGCCATAGTCTGCATACCAAGACGGAGTCAGTGTCGAGACAGAAAGAGGATGGGATAGAGGGAAAGGATAGAAACACTAGGGAGACGAAGATAGAGGGCGAGGGGTGAATCGGAAAGTAGGGAAGAGATAGTGTGATTGAGAAGGAAAGCGAAGGAGAATCAAAGAAACACGTACGCCTCCCAATTCTGCGGATCCGCCGCGCCCTCATACCCCTGCTCCTGCCCGTAATACAGCGTCGGGATTCCATCGCCCACAAACGGCCACACCATCGCATTCGTCCGGAGTGCCGTGTCCTTCGTGAGCGACGGGAACTGCGGCGGTGACGGGCAAGGGACGCGAGCGCAGGCGAGTCTTGCAGGGCAGAGAGATTGCCGGCGGGGCTGCCGAAGGCGGTGGTGAGGTGATACCACGCGGGGTAGTCGAGTACGGCGTCGACAGCGCCGAAGTAGGACGCGGCGTAGGTCTCGTTGTCCGTCAGGACCTGTGGTGTATGGTCAGCGCGTATATGGTAGAAAAGTGGACGGTGAACAGCTCGCCTCGCCCAGTGTGAAGACGCCCGCGCTCGCAGTGAAGGCAGGCCAAGTGAAGCACTGAGAGTGGAAGGCCGTGTGAGTCCCAAAGGGCAAGAGACTCGAATAGTCGAAGGTGAAGTGATTGGAGAGCGAGGAAGTGGTATTGGTGGGGACGGAAGCGTAGTGGTTGACTACGACGTCATCCCGCGCTTGTGCACGACGGCCTCGGTACCAAAACGCGGATTGAGCGTGTCGATGTCGCGCGACCAGTATCTGGCACAGTATCAGCACCATGTGTGTATGGATAAAGGGGCGTGCTCATCCGTGGTAGCCATCGCCATACGCAGTGCCGTCGAAGTTTTCTACGATGGGCGAGATCCAAAGGGTGTTGAAGCCCAGCCCTTGGATATAGTCGAGGTGGTTTGTGATCCCCACGCAAGGTCCGCGTGCCGTGTCACAGGCTGTCACAGAGGGTCGCATCGTTTTACTGTATCATTTAGTTTTCGTTTGTGGCCCCGGGCAAATCAAACGGAAACTATTTAAACAGTTTAAAACAGTTTATAAATGGTTTTTTTTTTGGAACAAGCTATTGCGCCTGTCTGGAAGGGTCAAATTGAATAATCCGACCATTCTAGGCATCCATACAAGGGGCGCATACTCACCTGTTGACCAAGAAGCATACCCAACGGATATGTTCAATAGTCAACCAAAGACATACCTATCTTCGCTGGACTTTCCTCTGCTTTCAAGTTGGGTGCTGTAGATCAATATCAACAATGAAGTGTTTTGTTAAAATTTGGAAGTGTTTCACCGTTTTGTCTCCTTACGCTCGAGCCCCGTCAAAGCGCCAGTGATAGAAACGCACTTTTCTTTTGCCGGGATTGGTTTATATTTGTTGGATAGGGATGAGATTTACTGTTATTTACATCCACCTTAACTTCGCCAAAAAAACGGCAACTTTCAGCGACACTTAGCGGTTTTCAACAAGTACACAAAATCGGCGACTCTTAGTTTCTGGTAGTGCAGAAATTCAGTAAATCTTGCCGGTTTTTACTGCATGCACAAAGTCGCTGATTTTCACCGTATTCTTTGTCTCTCCCCAGTAACCAATAACCGGTAGATTCTGTTGAAAGTCACGCTAACCAATCTTCCAACAGACTCCCTGCAGGAAACCTCGGCAATTTTTCCTCATACCTAAGCCAATTTTTAATTGGAACCCAATTGTATTAGAATTCAACCACCAAAACCGGAGATGTTCGGCGCCTTTCACTGGCTGGAAAAAAAAGATTGCTGATGTTCATCCAAAGTCGGCGACTTTCACCGACTTTCACCGACTTACCTTTATGTCGCATCTCACTCTGTGCTCGCAGTTTCCGTACTTTCATACATTCTTCACAGACGAATTTATCTCAACCCGCCGACCCCATACACTGTCGCTAAAGACATTCACTGATTCAGCAGTTCTAGATTCAAGTATATTTCATAAACTACATCTCTATTATTTCTAGTTGGCCTGACTCTGACCCTATCCAGGCAGATCCGCTCGCTCTGATAAAAATTCCCTTGAAAGTGCACAAAAGTCGCTGGCACTGACCTTAATCCATGCGCGCATACAGCTCAGATTACCAGGCTGACAAAACGTCGTCGTCGTTCGCAATAATTTCTCAGACGTGAGGTCAATGGGATCATTCCAGATTCTTCATACAGGAAGCGTTTGTAACAATCAAATATTTGACTTGCTCCAGACGAAAGATTCGTGCCAGTGTGTTCATAGCTCAGAGCTTTTCTTCCGCGTAGTTCAAGAAATCCGATGTGGTTAGAGCCATTTGAATTCCTCAATTTCGTGCCTCATGCTTCAAAAAGGAAATGTGAAGGTATGGAATTTCTGGCTAGTTGAAACTTACGAGGTAGGAGCTAGTCTCTCGTAGACAGACGCTACAACAATTTTGGTGCTCGTGCCTCGCATGTTGTAGTCTGTTGATAAGCTCGATCGAGTGATCGCTGGCCTGCTTATTACAAATCACAAAAATAAATGGGATGCTGGTATGCATTCCAGAGTGTGTTTTTTCACAAATGTGCAGTACTATATTATTTACTAGCATAAGTTGAACAACTTCTTCCTCCAACTCGCGGCGGTAGAAGTGATTCGAACTTTGATGGCTCAATGGATGACAAATCCTGACAAATCTGCCCTTTTTATTCCGCAACAATGGAAGGTAAAAAAGACGGATTTGAAGAGCTATTTGGGGTCAGACATGAATTTAAATACCCTTTCTCTATGGAAGTTTGTAGATGGGGGGTCCTGGAAGTGCTAAATAGGCATGGCAAAATTTCAAACTCCGATGATTTGTAATAAGCAGGCCACCGATACACGTGGCGCGGTTAACTACAGACTAGGTAGGAGCTTCCCATGTTGAAGCATCTGTCTACGAGAGCAATATGAGAGACTAGTCGAAACCTGATATCTTTGAGACAGAACCTCTGCATTTAAACGCGGAGTTCCTGGAAGCCAAATGCTAGACGAAAATCTGACTTTATCGCACGCGTTGTTGCCGCAGATCTGACGCGTTTTGGTCACGTTGTCGCGCACCGGCACGAATTACCTAAAATGGTCGCAGGGGTTGTTTGGTATGGCAGCCGCTGCCAAATAGCCTTTGCTTCAAGTTGCCACTTGCGTTCATCAGGATTCTGATTCAGCTATTTGCTTCAAGGCTTCTTCACCAACACTACACCATGTAAAGTTTCCTGCAGGAATTGCATCTTTTCTCGCAACGTTCTGGACTCCGAGTCGCAGCACCGGTCGCCGCCCGGAATCGAAAGCCATTTCTCCCAAATTTCTCCTCGGTTTATCATCTCAGGTTCTTCCTTCAAACGATCTCACGGAAGGATTATCCCAATCCCATTAAGCTCGCGGAGGTGCCTTCAAAGCTGTAAGACGTGTGCCGGGGCCCTACTCAGCCGCTGTGTGAAGTTTAGGCGGAGCCGGAGTCAGGCTGAACTCCAAGGGTATAGACCCACAGGACAGAACGGACATCCGATCTCGTCTTACAGACGTGAGCGGGCTGCTTCGGTGCAGGTGTGTCTGTGAAGTTCTTGAATTTGCTGGCTTGCTAAATCAATCGCAAAGAGACCACCGACGAAGCACCGTGTCCAGTGCACATGCTTGCAGTGGGCACTCTATCTACCCTCAACAGGCCACTCGTTTCTTCTGCTGTCCTTTCTCTGCAATGCGGCAAGTTCTGTTGAGTCTACGGGGCATGCTCGACTACTCTTCCGACAACTTGGCTGTCCCCCTTCTCGTCTTGTCCCCGCATCTCGTCGCGGTGCGTGAGGTCTTGGATGAATATCCTGCTCTGCTCATACCAGTGTCGTCATTCCAGAGCACGAGGCAGTAGTCGTCCTTGAGCGCTAGCTTGAGCAGGCGCTGGTCGGCGTCATTCACATTACAAAAATCCCCCCTCTCGTTCCGCGAGCATTTCAGCGGCATTATTACCGACTGGGCTGCTCAACCTTATCGCACCAGCGCCGAGTGCTTCTGATGAAACCGAAGGGCTTCTGCACGAAGCTGCTATCGGAGACAATTGCGCCGCCATTCTTGTCCGTCCGCTTCAGCCTTGACAATGTCGGTTTGTCCCTCCGCGTTCTATCATGAATCCTTTACTCATTTTCTAGACTTTAGCGCCACAATACGCAATTTGCGAAGCCGTCCACCGCGTACTCGAGCTCGCGACGGAACTGCTCATCTAACGTTCGCGCTGCGGTTCTTCACCCTCTCATCAACCTCGCGCAGCAGTACTATCGTCACTCGCTTCCATCCCTTCTTCCCTTGGCCAATTAGATTAAGATTCCTGACAAGGACATCGTACCGGCCTCACCCCCGACGTGGAGCGACTCAGGCCTTCCTTCCCCATCCTTTCCTCATATCTTTGGCGTCTGTGGAGTGGACTCTCATCCTCGCGCACCCGAGTGCGCCAATCTCCTGCCTGCGACCCTCATGGTCTTCCCGCCCGACACCCTCCCTTCGACCTGCCGCACGACGTACCTCGGCATCTGGCGCACATCATCGAGGAGCTCCTCAGCATTCTGGATTGGCATGAGCTTGCGCCGCATCCGCAGCCGTGCATGTCCTTTGGTCTCGCGATGAGCGGATGGCACCGGGGACCTGCTGCGTGCGGTAAAGAGGTGGAAGAGGAATTCGATCCCCCTTTTTGTGCTACTATACGCGCTCGTACGCGCCGCGAGGCGCCGAGTATGCCTTACTCGAGGATGGGCGAAGGACGTCAGAACCCGCGCGGCACTGCACGCGGTACCCGTGTGGAAGATGCTGCAGGTGGGATTCTACGCCGTGGAAGTGTTGGTGTGCGCGGTCTTCGCGCTGGTGAAGACTGAGATCGGTCACCTCCGAGATGGCCCTGCAGCATCTACTTGATTGGGCGTCAGGAGGAGATGTGGTGTCGGCTGGGGATGGATGCGTCGTACAGAGGGTGGTCGCCGAGATGGGGACGAAGAGTACGAAGGAGTGCACCCGACGACGGTGCGCAGCAGCAGCACGCCCGTACGGAGACGGGGAAGGAGGGACGTGACACCAAAGGCACTCCTGTGGCAGACGAAGATGCAGAAGAAGGATGGATGGAGCAGGCGGCGAAGGCGGAGGTTAATACGGAACGCGCCCTCGTCATTATCCAGATGACCTCATCGCGGCGCGGCCATTCTGGAAGTTATGCGCCGTGCGGGGGAGCCAGTTCATTCGTCCAGACAGCTCCCTGACGACGTACCGCAGACGCCCACAGTCGCGGAACCACCCTATATACGGGAATCCGCCTCTTCCACCGGTCGCGACGAACCTCGTCCTCATAGCCAGTCCGCTGTACTCCGCAGCGGCGCAGCACAGGCGTGGGCGTGCATTCACGGTAGTGCAGTGCGATGCGCTGGGAGGATACTGAGGCGAAGCGAAGACGGTCGTAGCCAATGGCATCTCCTAGCCCCAGCCCGCCGTCTTCAAGCGCAAGGCACAAGTGTACATCGGGGGTAGCGCCATGCCATCGTCGTCCTTTTTTAGATTCCAGATGTGTTGGACGTGGCGGACCGCGGGTTAGTCGTCGACATCCTGACTGTGAGGATGGGCTATGGGCGTGGATGTCTCTGAGCAAGCTACGCGGGTGCACTTAGAAGGGGTGGGACGAGGGTCGAGCAGGCAATCAAGCAGTTATCGTTAAGCTTGGAGGGAGGCGGACGTCGTTTTTGCACCGATCGTTGCTGAGGGAGACATCCGTCGTCACCCTAACATACCATGCATCCCTGGCGGGCAAGGTCATCCGCTCGCTGTACGTGCTCGACAAGACCCTCGGCCACGGCACCACCCCGCATGGCCAGTGCGCGCATGGAAGCATCTCCTCCGGCGCGCGCAGGTCCTTCCGGTCTGTTCTCCGTCGTTCACCGAGCTTCGCGCGCAGACACACCAGAAGCTGCTCTGCGCACTCATGCTGCTCTTCCTCCCATCCGGCGCCATCTCGTGCCGCTCCGAGTCCTCCCTCCCCTTCCCCGCGCCGCGGAATCCTTCTGCCTTCCCCGATGCTCGATATCCCCCACTCTAGATCTGAATCATGCCGAGTCAGTACTTGCTGCGGAAGGCGTTTTCCAGCCGGTGCGCTGGATGCGGAAGAAGTCCTTGGTGGATGAGCTCTCCCCGTCCGTCGAGGTGCTGTTTGACGAGGTAGATATGATTTTTGAGACGGAAAGGGCTGGAATGGTGAGGGCTCGATGCTGCCCCGAAGATTAAGGGTGATTCAGGTCTACGAGATCTCCCGCCTCTCATCTCTCGCACAGGATGCCCGCCGATGGCTCACAGGCATCCGCGTCCGCGTCGCCCCAGCACCGACCCCGATGGAGCTCGAGAGCGGCTTGAGGATATGTGAATCGCAGGAGCCAGTGACGGCGGCGGCGGAGTCGGCTCCACCCCTTCATACTCTTCCTCGTCGACGACGATAAACAAGCTAACCTCATATCCACCCGGTTGGGTCTCATCTTGCTGGTCTTCCCCGCGTCTCCCTCGCATGTACTCTTCCACAGCCGTGTGGTGTCGCTGGAGGAGCCCTTGATTGAGAACCCCGTCCTGCGCAAGGTCGAAGTCCTCTTCGTGAGGCTTTTGGTGCTGTTGCTCGGAGCCTGGCGGGCGGGCGGGGTCTTGCTGTCTGCAGCAGAGGCTGAGGCAGAACGGGTGCTCGGGGATCCGGATGGGGCGCAAGAAAGGATTAGAGACGAAGGAGACGGTATGCGAAGTCATGAGAGAGAAGGTTATAATGAGAAGCGGTCTGAATGCCATCGATAGGTCTATGTACATTTGGGGGACTAGCAAATGCAAGAAAATACAGTATATACACGTACGTTTCGAAAAGTAATGGTGCGGAGTACATGTATAATGAGAGAGCGAATACGTAGGAGTCCAGAGGAAGGCGAAGCTTGGTACATCGTTGGACGGGCAACACTGCCGGGTAGACGCATGCGTCTCCCGCCCGCGCAGATAAGCTGCCACCTGGGCCTGTATCTGGCACCCAGTGCTCCAGGCGCACGGACGTTGTACCGCATGGCAGCGTCTAGATGTGCGGATCCCGCGCGCCGTCTCCCTCGCCTGGTGGAGACGAGCTTATGTTGTACCGTCGTCCGTCCTTGAGGGGCGCGAGCAGGCTGAGGGAGACATGGTGGGCGAGCCTGCGATCCGTGTGCGCTTGCGATTGCGCTGGCTACATCTACACCCAAGCCGTTCTTGAGCTCCGCGGGGGTGGCGACAGTCCGTACACGGATGCGGACGCGGTGCTAGCAGGCCATCATCGATACGCATCCCGCGCGAGGGACTCCGAGGGAGAGGGGTAGGTCGCCGAGATAGAGGACGGTAGGCGCGGATGCTCTGCGTGGGCTTGCTCTCACGGAGCGGCGCCAGTGGCAGGAGCCACCACAGTAGGTCCGGCGTGCCGTGTCACAGGCTGTCACAGGGCGTGTCACGGTGGACGAGTCGCTTCTAATGCAAAATAACAATCAGAGTATCCGGAAATCGCCTCCACACGCGAACGGGCTTTCATGCGTGCGCTCATGTATATAGTATCCTCTTTTTCAAGTACGAAATCGTGTTGCCAGGAACGAGGATAGAAACACGAAAATAGATGCCATCAAATTCTTGCGCAGCTTCGCCAGTAATTTCTCGGCAACTTCCTCCAGACCTCAGCTCGCATTCAAAAATTAAGCTCTTTGGCATAAGGAGTTTCCATATGTTCTAGTTCTTATATTCCAATGCCGAGATCAAAGAGGAAAGGACTTGATCGCAAGCCAACAAATTTGTCTTTTGGAACCACTGATAGTAATATTAAAGACCGCCACAAGAAGCAAGACAGCACGACAGCACGACAGCATGACTGTAACACGTGTCTACCGCTCCTTGTACACAACGACCATGGTCGAGTATTCACTCCTCAGTGCGTCAAAAGGATGTTCTGCTGAACTCACTTTGCTAACTACACTCCCGCAGTATTACGTGCAGAAAAGCTTAGCATCCGCCAGCCACCAGAATTCTACGTTACAGTGGCAGATGGCTCTCGCAATGAATCTAAGAGTTCTATTGCGAGGGGCACCACACCTAAGTGGAATTTCAAGTCAAAGATGTGAGTGCCTCAAATTTTAAATGTCTTCTACGCTATCAACTTGAATACAGTTCAGCAAATTCCAACTCCGGTAACTCCACAATCAAGATTTTCTGGAAATACGATAGGAAGGAAGAGTTGATGGGCCAGTGCAATGTGTCCATTCCTGAGCTATTGCAGCAGCAAGGTGCTTCCAAGAGTGGTGTGTTATCTTCCTCATTATCTAGAAGTTGTCAATTAGTGACTTACTCCACTGGCTGGGTTGTAGTCCCATTAGAGCTCCAACTGAAGAACAAATCTTCGGGACAGGTTTTTGTACAGCTAAGTGCAGACAGAGAGGCAACAGCATTGCCTGTTCCTCCTGTTCTGCCAGTCCAAACCAGAACCTCAACACCGCAGAATAGACAGAATAGCCAGGCTACAGGAACCAGTGCCAGAAGGTGGGTTATTTCCCTGTGCAAAAAAAAAAAGTGTCCTTGCTCACAAGTCCAAGCACACCAACTCGCAACAAACCTTCAGGACAGCTGTTTGTCCAGCCAAGCACAAAGAGAAAGTCAACGGCATTGCCTGTTCCTCCTGATCTGCCAGCACAAACCAGATCCCCAACATCCCAGAACAGGAAGGATAGGCAGGCTGTAGAAACCAGTGCAGAAAAGTGAGTTGTTTCTTTCATTGCAATCTGCTTCTCTACTCACAAGTATCTTGTCCAAGTATATCAACTCATTATCATGTTAACGGTGAGTGCATATGTAAGGCATGATTATGGCTTATTTATTGTGTCAGTACATGGAGGCATTGGTGGCACCGGAGGTGGTGGTGGGCAACAAGGAGGCTCTGGTGGACATGGTGAAGGACCACAGTTAATACTCAAGGGGGGGAATATATGGGTTAACAATGACAATGCAGCAAGTGAGTTCTTCCAATGTGTATAGAGATTATCAAACTGACAGACTGGCATAGAACAAAAGGAGCTACTATCACTCTTAACACCTATGGATATTGATGCCTCCCAGCGTCCTTTATGCCTTGAAGGAACTCGAAAGAATATGCTGGATCAAATCATCAATCGGCTCACTGTCTCCTCAGAGGGTTGCAATATCCTTTGGCTTCATGGAGTTGCTGGATCTGGCAAGAGTACAATTGCAGCCAGCATAGCCCAACATTTCCTGAAGCTCAAGGCTCTTGGTGTCTTTATCTTCTTCACTAGAAACCAAGAAACTAGCCCTCGAGCAGTATTGCACAGTATTGCTTTCCAGCTGGCATTGCTGAATGAGGACTTCAAGGTCAAGCTCTGTGACAATTTGAGTTGCAACCCTGGGGTTGTGAATGCTGATATCAACACACAATTTCAAAAACTACTGAAAGACCCAGTTTCTGCTGCTCAGTCCTGCTTCTCTGGGTCTATTGTGGTGATCTTGGATGCTTTAGATGAGTGTGATACCTCAGGCCGCCAAACTCTTATCTCGCTCATCATCACGGAGTTTCCTCAACTGTGTCCCACCATTCATTTCTTTATTACAAGCCGCCGGAATGAGGACATAGCTGCTCAGTTTGATAACAAGGATTGTATTGCCCAGCTTCCACTTGAAGTCTTGGGCGACCAAAGTCAAGTCAGCAGAGATATACGTCTTTATATACAGCATCAGTTCAAGAACATTCGAGAAAGGCACAGGATTTCAGACCAGAATTGGCCAGGAGATAATTCTTTGCAGACACTTGTCAAGTCATCTGGGAGCTTATTCATCTGGGCAGCAACAGCTTGCAACCTTGTTCGGGATGCCTTTAATTTCGAAGGTGCACTGGAAAAATTGCTTGTGACAGGTTCCAAGATGGGAAGTAACCTTTATCACCTATACAGTGTAGCACTAGAGACCTCAGGCAAATGGGGAGAAAGCGAATTTGCAGAAGTTGCACAGAGAATTCTCTCTGCAATTGTACTTGCTAAGGATCTACTCACTGATGGAGCCTTGGACAGCCTTCTAAATTTACGGCTGGGTACATCAGCTCGAGTCCTTCGTCATCTTGGTTGTGTCATTTACTGGAGTGAGGGGCAACCTGCCCGTATCCTTCATGCCTCATTTGCAGATTATCTAGTAGCTCCTGAAAAGTCACACCCCCAGCCCTGGTTTGTTGAGCCTGCAGTTGGCCATCAATTACTTGCAATGGGGTGTCTGCATGTGCTCCATACACAGCTCCACTTCAATATCTGTGCTCTTGAAAGCTCATACTATCTGAATTCAGAGATTGAAGACCTTGATAGACGTATTGCACACTACATCTCCTCTGAGCTTGCCTATGCCAGCAAATATTGGCCAAAACACCTTGCTGATATTAAAGGAAAAGAGTTGGACAATAGCCTTTGCTCAGCTTTAAATGATTGCTTTCCAGAATATTTCTTCTACTGGCTTGAAGTCATGAGTTTTCTGAGGTGTATAGATGTTGCCCTTGTAGACATCAACATCCCAAAGGGGCTTATACATGTAGGTCAAAGGATTCAAAATGATTACCCAGCTAATGATTGGTAGGGACATCTTGGCGCCTTTTTTGGAGATGCGCAAGAATTTATTAGAAATTTTGGACCAGTCATTTCACAAAGTGTTCCACACATCTATCTCTCAGCAGTGCCATTCTTGCCAGAAGACTCTATGTTGCGCAAAGGGTGTGGTAGAGAGTTGCACAAGGTGTTGGAGTACCAAGGGCAATCACGCCTGGGCCAAATATCCCTTTTGACAGTAATGCATAAACACACAGACTGGGTCTGCTCAGTTGCCTTCTCTCCTGATGGGACACGGATTGTGTCTGGTTCAGATGACGAAACAATCTGCATCTGGAATGCCGCAACAGGGGAGGCAGTGGGCACACCATTGGAAGGGCACACAGACTGGGTCCACTCAGTTGCCTTCTCTCCTGATGGGACACGGATTGTGTCTGGTTCAGATGACGAAACAATCCGCATCTGGAATGCTGCAACAGGGGAGGCAGTGGGCACACCATTGGAAGGGCACACACACTGGGTCCGCTCAGTTGCCTTCTCTCCTGATGGGACACGGATTGTGTCTGGTTCAGATGACGAAACAATCCGCATCTGGAATGCTGCAACAGGGGAGGCAGTGGGCACGCCATTGGAAGGGCACACAGACTCGGTCTGCTCAGTTGCCTTCTCTCCTGATGGGACACGGATTGTGTCTGGTTCAGATGACGAAACAATCCGCATCTGGAATGCTGCAACAGGGGAGGCAGTGGGCACACCATTGGAAGGGCACACACACTCGGTCCGCTCAGTTGCCTTCTCTCCTGATGGGACACGGATTGTGTCTGGTTCAGATGACGAAACAATCCGCATCTGGAATGCTGCAACAGGGGAGGCAGTGGGCACACCATTGGAAGGGCACACACACTGGGTCCGCTCAGTTGCCTTCTCTCCTGATGGGACACGGATTGTGTCTGGTTCAGATGACGAAACAATCCGCATCTGGAATGCTGCAACAGGGGAGGCAGTGGGCACACCATTGGAAGGGCACACACACTGGGTCCGCTCAGTTGCCTTCTCTCCTGATGGGACACAGATTGTGTCTGGTTCTGGTGACAAAACAATCCGCATCTGGAATGCTGCAACAGGGGAGGCAGTGGGCACACCATTGGAAGGGCACACAGACTCGGTCTGCTCAGTTGCCTTCTCTCCTGATGGGACACGGATTGTGTCTGGTTCTGGTGACAAAACAATCTGCATCTGGAATGCTGCAACAGGGGAGGCAGTGGGCACACCATTGGAAGGGCACACAGACTCGGTCTGCTCAGTTGCCTTCTCTCCTGATGGGACACGGATTGTGTCTGGTTCTGGTGACAAAACAATCCGCATCTGGAATGCTGCAACAGGGGAGGCAGTGGGCACACCATTGGAAGGGCACACAGACTGGGTCTACTCAGTTGCCTTCTCTCCTGATGGGACACAGATTGTGTCTGGTTCTGGTGACAAAACAATCCGCATCTGGAATGCTGCAACAGGGGAGGCAGTGGGCACACCATTGGAAGGGCACACAGACCGGGTCCGCTCATTTGCCTTCTCTCCTGATGGGACACGGATTGTGTCTGGTTCATATGACGAAACAATCCGCATCTGGAATGCTGCAACAGGGGAGGCAGTGGGCACACCATTGGAAAGGCACACAGACTGGGTCCGCTCAGTTGCCTTCTCTCCTGATGGGACACGGATTGTGTCTGGTTCAGATGACAAAACAATCTGCATCTGGAATGCTACACCAGGGCAAGTAGTGGAACCAGCAATTGTAGGTTGCATATTATTTTAAATCCTTCTCACCAACTCACTGTTCCTAGCCCTTAGCATCAGATATCAATTGGCAAACACACCCAGCATTTAAGGATGGCTGGGTCTGCAGCTCCTCATCTAAACACATGTTCTGGGTTCCTTTGTGGCTCCGTGACGACTTCTGCCTTCCATGGAACTCATTTGTTATCACCCCCAGAGGTGTAACAAAGCTGAACCTCGTGCATTTTGTGCATGGTAACCAGTGGACCAAATGCATGGTTTCAAACAGTACTGTACCCATTCCCTATATTTTTCAACCTCAAACTAAACCTCCAGCAGGATAATAGGATAATCCTTCATCAATACTTGTTGTTAAATGCTGAATTAGAATCAAGCCAACCAGAAATAATAAAGATGTAGTCTATGAAATATACTTGAATCTAGAACTGCTTAATCAGTCAAAGTCTTTAGCAACAGTGGATGTGGTCAATTTAATGTATTGGGACGGCGGGTTGGGATAAACTCGTCTGAAGAATCTATGAAAGTATGGAAACTGCGAACGTAGCGTGACATGGGAATAGAGGTAAGTTGGTGAAAGCCACCGACTTTGGATAAGCATCAGCGATCTTTTTCCAGCCAAAGTCAGTGAAAGGCGCCGAACATCTCCGGTTTTGATGGTTGAATTTTTGGAATAAGATAGCTAATACAATTGTGTTTCAATTAAAAATTGGCTTAGGTATGAGGAAAAATTGCCGAGGTTTCCTGCAGGGAGTCTGTTGGAAGACTGGTTAGTGCGACTTCCAACAGAGCCAACTGGTTATTGGTTATTATGGAGAGACAAAGAATATGGTAAAAATCAGCGACTTTGTGCATGCAGTGAAAACCGGCAAGATTCACTGAGTTTCTGCACTACCAGAAACTAGGAAACATCGGTTTTGTGTGCCTGTTGAAAACTGCGAAGTGTCGCTGAAGGTCGCCGTTGTTTTTGGCAAAGTTGAGGTCAATGTAAATAACTGGAAATCTTATCCCTATCCAAGAAATATAACCAATCCTGGCAAAAGGGAAGTGCATTTCTATCACTGGCGCTTTGATGGGGCTCGAGCATAACAAGACAAAATGGTGAAACACTTCATTGTTGACTCCGTGGCCTTGGCCAATGGGCTGGTCTGGGCTGGATTTACAGCACCCAACTTGAAGGCAGAGGAAAGTCCAGCGAAGATAGGTATGTCTTTGGTTGACTATTGAACACATCCATTACTCACCCACTTAGCCTAAGGTACTCCAGCACGCCTTGAATGCACCGGTTTTTTGGCAGTTAAGGAAGCAACACAATATCTGACGAGCCAGCCACGAAGAAGCGTAAAACTGCTGATGATCGTGCTCTGGAGGCTGATGACAAGGGAGAGGGTTTTTCGAACGGGCAATCTCGTCGTTGCTAATCTTTCAGCGCAATTAATCGAATAAATGCAGACACGGTGAAAGGGTTGCTCGGTATCTACGACAGGTATACTAGTAAGCTCGTACCCAACGGACAGAATGCAGTAATACACTCATTCCTTAAGAATAATGTATTAGACCACAACTACCAACTGAATACGTCTCCTTTCCTCCTTGTTGAACGTCTAGATGATGTCCGATGAGTTGTCTTTAGGACACTTTAGAAAGGTCCAAGGAACACTGTTTAAGTTTTCCTGTTGCTGGTTGCTTTGTGGATTACTCTAAACCGAGCTTTTCCCCAAAGTGCGCAAACTAGCAGAATTAAGACTCTTGGGTAAGAGTGCTCTTTTCTACAAGTGGTTTTAGATACAAGCTTCCCAGCTTTGCACACAGAACAACACTGGTTCTGGTAGCCAATATTCCAACAATCCCAATGACTCTGACAAGACCAATAACTCTGACAAGACCAATAGCTCTGACAAGACCAATATTCCGACGATCCCAAACTCAAATCCAACAGTGGACGTTAATCCAAAGGCAACAATCAACTCTTTATAAACTTGAGACTTTAAACACAACTCTGAGAGTATTGGTTTTATGTGACAAGCCCTGAACTGGACGACCTGAGACGAGACAGATGCTGTTTAGGCACTGGCTCCAGCAGGGACTCCTAATTCAGTGCTGTACCGCTCAAACCCGTCCTCCTTATATACTGTACACTAAAACTCTTACACTATGGTGATTACACTACTGGGTATACATGTGTTAGTTCTGGTAGCTTAATTGGGTATGCACGTGTCCGCATTTTGTATAGGATCTACTGATCTACCCCTACGTTTCCGATCGTTGCACGCCAACCTTTAATCCACCGCATGCAAACTTTGGATTATTAGTTAAAACACGTCTTTGGTGTCCCCTGAACAGGACCTTCAGATTCCGAAAGCGCTGGGCTCTAGCTTTCAATAGAGCTCCCGACCTCCCTAATCCGCCAAGTGGTTGCTGAGTTATATCACATTGAGCACAGATCTCAATTAGGAACCCCGATTGGGATTGATAACATTGATTGGTTTAGTAAGTG
Source organism: Mycena leptocephala (assembly GCA_029378395.1). Taxonomy (NCBI): domain Eukaryota; kingdom Fungi; phylum Basidiomycota; class Agaricomycetes; order Agaricales; family Mycenaceae; genus Mycena; species Mycena leptocephala. Next base: position 79,039 of record JARJLF010000848.1, on the reverse strand, counting down.
ACTGGATTAACCGTTGCTGGTTAATCCGTCCCGAGCCGACTTCATCACATGACCCGTCGTGTCGCATCAATTACGCAAAGTCCACACAACAATTGGTTAAACCCATGGTTTAACATCGCCGTCTTTTGGTACAGGCCCTCAGAGTGGATGTTATTTTATATTCCCTGCCTTGTAGGCCCCACTGTAGTCTGAATCTCGAAGATTGACTAGTATATAATAAGTCCGTTGGTTTAAGGAGCTAAACCAGTATTTGTGTTTCTGGTCAGTCATCCTTTCGGACGGACTCGCTATGGTCCTTCGTGGGTTAAGCCTATGGATAACCATTTGGGACTCATGTTACCCCTTAGATGTGCGTAGAACATAATAAAATTGCAAAATTGCGCCTATTTCACTAGTGTTCCATTTTCCGGCTTATCAACGGGTAACTGCTGGTACTTTTGAAATCAACTGTAGCATCAATCATGATTTGATCGGACCAAATACTAGTGTGGATTCACAAATAAACAATACCAATTGCCCCTCTTTGGTTCTTCCTATCCTCTCCCATCCTCGATTCCTGTAGGCAAGCTCGCTACCTCTCACAATATGTTTTATAACAAAGTTTCAGCTCTGCCAACAGATCAACGGATCGTAATATGACAAGTATGTGTTCGCTCCTTTAGTTTCTTGCTCCCCTAAGAAGCTCCCACTCTAGCCAATAGCGGTGATTTTGCCGAAACACAAATAATCACGATTCTCAAAGGCCTCAAGGCAAAGCAGGGGACGGTGTTCACAGACACCATTCAAACCTTCCTGCAGATGCAGAAGCCCTTCTTGGCGGCAAAATTCTCATTCGTTTGCTGTTCACAATGGAGAAATCACACGAGAGTGGGCACTGGGGTATCATAGTGTCATAGTGGTATTTATGTACGAGCCTCCAACAAGCAGGCATCCAACGTTTTAACCAATCGAAGGTCTTCTTGAATGAAGTAAAATACACCAAGTGTGAGTGTGAGTTTGAAGTATGACGACGATCAGGTACCAGCCATTGGCGATTGCCCTTCGTTGAGGCCTGTGGGCACATTCATTACTTCCTGAAAGCCTAAAACACTGGATCATTTTTGTACTGATTTAATTTGAATTTGTTTAAAGTAATAAGTTTAACCTCGGTTTAACAATCATTCAATGTAGTTGAATGCAGTGGTTAAAAGGGGTAGACTAGTACGAGGGAAGCGAAGAACTGGGTGGGTTTGAATGGGTGAAGAATGGTTAAACAGGTTAATGTTTTGCCCGTTGCCCAGTGAAGTTTAATTTTTGGGACAAGATAGTTAATACAATTGGGTGTTAATTGAAAAGTGGTTTAGGTAGGAGGAAAAAATGCTGAGGCTCCCTGGAGTCCACCGGTTATTGGTTATGGGGAGAGACAAAGAATAGAGCAAGAGGTGAGCGGCAATCAAATTTCCAACACTAACCTACTTTTGGAACAAAATCATCTGCAGTGCCTGCCTCTCTGGGCCTGCCACAAAATGGATGAGGGATAGCTCGAGCCCGGAAGGATCAGCGCCACGTGAAGACCAAACTCAGCCCAGTTGTGCAAATTTGGAGCTGCTGATCTGAAAGTAAAAGTCGCGATCAATTTCTGACCAGATTTGGCGAGCAATCAAAAACATGATTCTGCCTTCCAGTCACTTAGCTGCACAAAATTGAGGTCTTCAATCGATAGCCTGCACCTGAAAATGAGGGGTTGGGGGGGTCCCAGGCCAAAATATTGAATTTTTGAGGCTGCTAGAGAGATGCCGGAAACTCGTGGGAAAATAATGTACCACCCCTCGAACTTACCCATCTGGGCACTTCACTCCCTCGGATGATGAAAAAAAGGCTCAGAAAGGCCTAAATTTACATAAAAGAGGTTGGTGTATTTTCCAAAACTTTCGCTCACCTCTTGGAATAGAGTGAAAACCGGCGAGATTCACTGACTTTGTGCATGCAGTGAAAACCGGCAAGATTCACTGACTTTCTGCACTACCAGAAACTAAGTGTCACCGATTTTGTGTGCCTGTTGAAAACTGCCGAGAGTCACTGAAAGTTGCTGTCTTTTGGCGTGGTGGGTGGATGCAACCATCGCGGGCCGGCGGCCCGCCCAATGCGAGCATATTCCTATCCCTATCCCTATCAATGTCGATATTACTCATGCATTGAATTATAAAAGTCGAGATCCATAATCCCTGACTAAGGAAATCCAAAGGCCCCTGTCAGCAAACCGCTATCCAGTCTTATCCAGTCAACAAACCTTCGCCTCGCCATCTGAACCTACCAATGCAAAATTCTTGCATTACTCAGCCGAGAGCTCTGAACCTTTGAAATTGTATGCCTCTCCATTTTCCAGCATCTACTTTAGCTGACAAACACCTCATGGCACAGACACTCCGTATTCCGTTGATTTTAGTAAGAGTCAGAGTCACTTGGCTCGCCATTCCACTCATTGATCTGCAGGGAACTTCGTCGTATGGACTTGAAGGTGCTGCCTCCACCAGGGTCACTGACAAGGCTACTGGTCAACAGCTCATCGACATCTTCCTCAAGGCCGGGGGTAAGACAATCGATACTGCCAATCTATATACAGACGCAACATCCCAGAAGTTTCTGGCTCAGCTAGATGTTAAAGCAGCAGGTATTGACACTAAGTAAGATTTAATCTCTCTTTGTTCACTGGGCGACGGCTCATATCGTATCCACCAAGATTTATCCAATCCAGCCTGGCACACATGCTCCAGAAAATCTTCGCCGCGCCGTTGAAACGGTGCGCTTACTATACATCTTGAATATGCTAGTTATAGCGTGTTGTGAAACAACACTAAAACCACACAAACAAATATCTTATCACTCCCAAAAGACTAGTGCAATCCTTAGTGAGTTTGGGTCCGGACCGTAGTATGTGGCCAGTAGGTTTGGATTGTATAGTTAACAACGAAACAAGTACTATGAGGCACTAACAAAGTCCCCACGGCACTTCACTTGGCAAGTTACAGCAGTTATCTTTCCGCCACGGTGTTGGATGAATGTTTGTATGAGACGGATACAAGAAGGTAGTGACTATAAAGATAGTTCTATCACTTCAGGGCAGAGTTTGTACTTGGTGTTCACAAAATATCCCCAGCAATGGCTAATCCAATTGCTATAATGAGGCAAGCTGATTCTTCCTTGGCAATTCTCTTTACTGCAGGACTCTCACGTACAGCAGACCTAAGCTTGTCCTCATTTAGGGACGTTTCCTTCACTTTTATAGTAACGGCTTAAGTGTTGACTGCAAAGTCCAACTAATCGATCCAACAGCTAATGACAGGACTCTCCCTGACGAGTGTGAAGGCAAAGCAGCTGACAAGTCACAACCAATTCTCAGGTGGTTAACCGTTTGAAGCTTAACTGATGAGTCCCTTGCTTGACAATTTGAGCCAACAACCAACTTCAATTTATAGACATGTTACAAACAGAGATAGTAAACGAATCTCCGCGAAATATGCCTGAGGACACCCACGCCGATAGACGGTGCGATGAACTGGCTGTATGCAGGTTCTACAGGCTGCTTTTATAGTAATAGTACAAATGAAAGGGGATAAACTAGATATAGTAACTGAGATGTGGTGCTTGGTCATGTAGGTTCGTTCCCTCGTGGTTCTTCATCGATCCCACATGGTCTTGGGTCCAGGAGATTATCAGTTTTGACCCCTGCGGTCTATATTTGGTATATTGGCAATACCGCGCGGTGCCTTCTGCACCCGTAGTATGATGCTGCACTGGCCTGGGGTTGAACCCAGCCTGTTCAATATATTCCTCCTCGTGCTTGTCTTTGGTGGATCCGGCCGCGGGCAGTGCTTGGCCTGCGAGGTCCCGGAGCGCCTCAATCCAATCGTTATAATCCAGATTAGGACTTGTATGTTTGGGATTATGGTCGACCACGGCCGGTTAGTAGGCACCACGGTAGGTTATACACAACTATGGGATGCTGTGGCATAGCCGTGCCCACTTTCCTCCATAGTGTAACTGTTAACACAACTATGTCTTTGCCAGAGAGGCACCGCGGCGGTACCGCTGAAACGGCGCGCTTACTATACGTCTTAAATATGCTAGTTATAGTGTGTTGTAAAACAACACTAAAACCACACAAACAAATATCTTATCACTCCCAAAAGACTAGCGCAATCCTTAGTGAGTTCGGGTCCGGACCGTAGTATGCGGCCAGTAGGTTTGGATTGTATAGTTAACAACGAAACAAGTACTATGAGGCACTAACAAAGTCCCCGCGGCACTTCACTTGGCAAGTTACAGCAGTTATCTTTCCGCCGCGGCGTTGGATGAATGTTTGTATGAGACGGATACAAGAAGGTAGTGACTATAAAGATAGTTCTATCACTTCAGGGCAGAGTTTGTACTTGGTGTTCACAAAATATCCCCAGCAATGGCCAATTCCAATTGCTATAATGAGGCAAGCTGTTTCTTCCTTGGCAATTCTCTTTACTGCAGGACTCTCCCGTATAGCAGACCTGATGATGATGACTTCAGTATATTTATAGTAGCACTCAGGCCGTTTACGGCCTATGTGGCTACTTTGCTACATGCTATCAACAGAGTACGTATGTTGGTAGTGCATTGCCCTTTCAGGCCCCTGCACTCCGCCCCCAAAACGGAAGCCAGGGATCGATGCAAAAGTGCCCGTACAGAGAAGATCCCTCCCAAAAAGTTTGTATGTCGGTAGTGCATTGCCCTTCCGGGCCCCCGCGCTCCGCCCCCGAAACGGAAGCCAGGGATTGATGAAAAAGTGCCCAAACGAGGTAGGAGGGTGCATAGAAGCAGTGAGCTCGGTGTGCTTGAGTAATATGCGACCATGAGGTGTACTGGTTGTCGAAATTGGTGGGAAGTGTGGGTGGCATGTTCCATCAATGGATACGCCGGAAACGGGAAGTGGTCCCGAGGATAAAAGAGAAGAGGTGGCATAGGTGAAAGAGGAGTGCATAGGCATAATGGAACACGCCAGGCCATGTGGCCAATTCTTGAGTGGGATGAGCCCCCAACACAGGGCAACTGCGTTAAAGGCCCGTGAAAATGAGTGTGGGTGTGTCGAGTGGCACTGCCAATGCCAACGTCTCTGGCCAGTCCACATCTGTCTGCAGTGCACAGGGGGTGCTGCAGAGTGCCGACGTCGATACCCAGTCGACAGATGAAGAGTTGTTGAGAGCGGGGGGTGTTGCTGGCGGTGCCACCCAACCTGATTGTTGTGGTTTGTGATCAAGAGAGTTTTTGTATAGCAGACCTAAACTTGTCCTCGTCTAGGGACGTTTCCTTCACTTTTATAGTAACAGCTTAAGCGTTGACTGCAAAGTCCAACTAATCAATCCAACAGCTAATGACAGGACTCTCCCTGACGAGTGTGAAGGCAAAGCAGCTGACAAGTCACAACCAATTCTCAGGTGGTTAACCGTTTGAAGCTTAACTGATGAGTCCCTTGCTTGACAATTTGAGCCAACAACCAACTTCAATTTATAGACATGTTACAAACAGAGATAGTAAACGAATCTCCGCAAAATATGCCTGAGGACACCCACGCTGATAGACGTTGCGATGAACTGGCTGTATGCGGGTTCTACAGGCTGCTGTTATAGCAATGGTACAAACGAAAGGGGATAAACTAGATATAGTAACTGAGGTGTGGTACTTGAAAAAACTCTCTTGATCACAAACCACAACAATCAGGTTGGGTGGCACCGCCAGCAACACCCCCCGCTCTCAACAACTCTTCATCTGTCGACTGGGTATCGACGTCGGCACTCTGCAGCACCCCCTGTGCACTGCAGACAGATGTGGACTGGCCAGAGACGTTGGCATTGGCAGTGCCACTCGACACACCCACACTCATTTTTACGGGCCTTTAATGCAGTTGCCCTGTGTTGGGGGCTCATCCCACTCAAGAATTGGCCACATGGCCTGGCGTGTTCCATTATGCCTATGCACTCCTCTTTCACCTATGCCACCTCTTCTCTTTCATCCTCGGGACCACTTCCCGTTTCTGGCGTATCCATTGATGGAACATGCCACCCACACTTCCCACCAATTTCGACAACCAGTACACCTCATGGTCGCATATTACTCAAGCACACCGAGCTCACTGCTTCTATGCACCCTCCTACCTCGTTTGGGCACTTTTGCATCAATCCCTGGCTTCCGTTTCGGGGGCGGAGCGCAGGGGCCCGGAAGGGCAATGCACTACCGACATACAAACTTTTTGGGAGGGATCTTCTCTGTACGGGCACTTTTGCATCGATCCCTGGCTTCCGTTTTGGGGGCGGAGTGCAGGGGCCTGAAAGGGCAATGCACTACCAACATACGTACTCTGTTGATAGCATGTAGCAAAGTAGCCACATAGGCCGTAAACGGCCTGAGTGCTACTATAAATATACTGAAGTCATCATCATCACAGGTGTGGTACTTGGTCATGTAGGTTCGTTCCCTCGTGGTTCTTCGTCGATCCCGCATGGTCTTGGGGCCAGGAGATCGTCGGTTTTGACCCCCGCAGTCTATATTTGGTATATTGGCAATACCGCGGTGCCTTCTGCACCCGCAGTACAATGCCGCACCGGCCTGGGGTTGAACCCAGCCTTTTTCAATACAATTCTCCTTGTGCTTGTCTTTGGTGGATCCGGCCGCGGGCAGTGCTTGGCCTGCGAAGTACCGGAGTGCCTTAATCCGATCGTTAGAATCCAGATTAGGACTTGTATGTCTTTGATTGACAGGTCGCGTCGCGCCGCGGCACCACGTGATCGTCCGATTGCTTTGGCAGTGCCCTGTCTTAGGGTAACAATGGGTCTACGCCCGACCGCAGCCCGTCAGTAGGCACCGCGGTAGGTTATACACATCTATGGGACGCCACAGCGTCGCCGCGGCCGCTTTCCTCCATAGTGTAACCGTTTAACACAACTATGTCTTTGGCAGAGAGGCGCCGCAGTGGTACCGCGGCCGCTCTCCTATGCAGTTTAACGTACCGCGCAACATGTTAAGTCTCGCCACTTCATCTGTACAGTCTCTGGGTCGCTTTTATAGGAATAAATCCCTTGAATCGGTTATAGGCGAGTTTGGGGTATATCTCCTTGGTAGTGTATTCAGAGTACAACACGCCGCGGCGTCACCGCGGTCGTGCTCTGAGTACTACAGTCAGTAGTCGGAGCTCGCTCTGACTCTCCTTTATATCACCTAACAGAGTTCAGGTATACAGCTATGTTTGTATAGCACTGAAGCTACTCTGTGCTCTTAATGATGTGTTTATAAGCGCAAAAATAGCTAGAGGACGTGCATTTGGTGTTGCGCCGTCTCATCTCCCCTTTACTAAATCTTGACCATCCCCGGTCGTCAGTCCGTGCCATTCGCTTTCTGATGTTTAGCAGTCCGCAGGATGATATCTCCTCACGAACGTTATGATTTTAATTTTGCCTGCTTGAATAACGTTTTCAAGTTCAAATTTTTCCAGCCCTTCTTTGGACTCTGGCTACAGATTCCAGCACGGTGCACTTTTCCAAGTTGCCGTGGAACCAAAAATGTCTTTGACACAAAGTGTCTGCGGTATGCTGTGTTGATCGCCGATCATTACGACATGCTTCTGCAGGTCTTCAATTTTGTCATCAAAGTGCTAAATAGGGGCTTGGTGAGACCTTGCTTCGTCTCAAACTCCTATTCTCCTGTCTTTGCTTTAGAACGCTTCAGAAACCTCGCCACGGTCCTTCAAAACTCTACCGCGGTCCTCATTTACAAGTGCTGCGGACGAGCTTCTTTGCATTGAGTTGTCCCTGCGCTTAGATGTTTCGGTGACATCCACGAACTTTAATTTTTCCAAAATTATCAGTTCGTGCCAAATAAAGGTGAGCTTCTGTCTTCTTGCATCATGCCTGGGCGCGACCAATCAAATTCAATGCCACCCACTTTTGCGCAGCACTCCGAAACATTCCATTGATTTCTCTCTCTTTCTACCATCTTGCTGGCCGCCGCGCGGTCTCTTTTCTCATTCCTCCTCTGCTCTGTGCTCCTCATGGCTCCAAAACAAAAGAAGACCAGCAGCCAAGGCTCTCGCAAGGCTGTCCCCAAAAACCCGCGTGGCAAAACCGTTACTGGCCCTGCCGACACCGATGATTTTCCTGGGGAGACACTGAGTTTGGCAGAGCTGCGTTCCGCGGCCTGGGCGTTTTTCAACAACGACGCCTGTAGGCGCCTAGTCTCCTTGTTCGCCGAGGTGTCCATCCGCGAATGCCCTCCCAAGGCTGTCGCGAATATCTTGCGTGAAGCCCTTCCTCACGTCGTAAGCCCTTTTGTGTATCTTTTTCATTGTTCTCAGCCTAACGACTCGAAATGTTTCCAGCAGGAGTTTATTCGCGTTGACCCAATGGTCTTCGCCGAACACATTTCCCTTTTGTACTCGATCTCTAGGGCAGTTAGGTTTGCCATCGTCATCCACCCGAAATATATCAAGGAGGCCGAGTTCATTGATATGCTGAACATCTATACTCCAGACCTGCGGAAACCACGGGTAGGTTTATAGCTTGCCTGCCGCGCTTTTTACTAAACCTTGTTTTATAGGTCCAGCACAACATCCAGCCCGCTACTACTGCCTTTGTGTTGCCGTGCATCCGTATGCCAGAGGCTGAGTCGGTGTTCATCCCCTCGGACGACGAGATGGATGAGGCTCCCTCCGTTGTCGATGTGGACGACGAGTCCATTGCCGGCCGGGACGACGAGGAGGAAGACGAGCTTCCTGCGCCCAAGAAACTACGTCATGAGGTCGCGGTGCTCCAGTCCTCGCTGCCTCCGCAGCCCGTGGCATCTTCCAGCAAGTCCCGTATCACACCTTCCCCTAGTAAGACACAGCCCGTGGCGTCGTCTTCCAAAGTCACTCTGTCCAAGATGCCTGTTCCTTACGTGGCCGTTCCATCGAGCAAGCACAAAGTAAGTCACAGCTTTTCTTTTGTTTATCGATTAACTGATCTCGTTTGGCTTTTCAGCGCAAACGTGACCCCGCGATCTCGGCGTACCAACCGCAGCCACTGCCTCCGCCTGTTCCGATGCCCGCCGCAGCACCTATCCAAGAGACGCCCCACACGCTGCGTGTTGATATGTTGCACGAAATGTTGGCAAATCCCCCGGGTGGTACGTTGTAAACTTTTTCTTTTCCAATCTATCCGAGAACTGATCCAAGTTCCTAATTAGACTGGGTGAGAGGGAACGCGCAGCCTCTTCCTGCCACGCAGCTGGTCCCATCCAGCTTTGTACAGGATGGTCTCGTCCCAGCTCTCTATTCGCAGGCGCCTTTCAAGTGTCATACGTGCATCAACTCGAAAAAACACTGCCACTTCCGCGGTATGAATTCATCTTGTGAAGAATGCCACACCGGCAAGCACAACTGTTCAATCGTCGCGAACCCCACGCGTTTCCTTCAGAATATCGAAGAGCTCCGCCCAATGATGAATCTGGGTCCCGAGGGTGCATAACGTTCCTTCTACTTTTTGTCTTGCTAACTCCTTTCTTGGCTTAGTTTTGTCCCGCACCCTGCTGCGTGCCATCGAACTCCGTCGCGACTGCGACTTTGTCTACGCCCAATTCGCTCGTTTGACTAACCGTCTCGAGTTGGCGTTGGACGAGGTCGTCCTTCAGTTCTCGAATATAAATGACATCCTCCCACAGGGCTATGTCCGCTTTATCTTCGAAAACCCCGGCGATATCCAGCTTCTTGAAGGCCTATCCGAGCGTATTCGCGCTGATAAGGTGTGGTTTTGAACACACCTAAATTCTTTGATTTTACAAAGTTACATTAGAGCAATCTAATTGAAGTAAGACACAGAGGGTACTAGTCTGGTCCCGAGACTGAGTATTAAACCAATGAAGCATTGAAAACTAGCCCTAAACAATATTGAATGAAGGGATTCTATCAGTACTCTTAACAGAGTGACTAGTATTATTCTAGAGTTTAATCAGCTAGCTATAGGACTCACCCGACAAGCTGCAGGGAACCCGTGTAGCAAGTTCGGTGTCAATATGGATGCCAGGTAACCAAGGGAGTTATGGAAGGAATCAGTTAAACTGCCGTTGAAGTCTATTGAACTAAAGGTTGAACTATGTACGCACACTGGAACTGGAAAGCCCGGCCCTGAAGTGGTCATGTGCCCCAGCGCGTCTTGAAGGAGGGAACAAACAAGGAACAACACACCTGTAAATGGATGATTAAGAGGGCTAATGGCGTGATGCGCACTTAGTCTTCGCGTAGGGAAATGACAATACAGCCTGTAGGAGGGTTTGTAAGGTTGATTGGTCTATTGTTGAGTACATACCACTTAATAATGGGCTTGGTAGGGAGAATTGGCTTAGAAATAGTGCTTTAAAGCTGCTCGGATGGTTGAATCCCAAGATCTGAGCAGACTGGATGCTCTGTTCTCTAAAGCTGGGCAGTAGGGATGTTCTATTCTATTTATCTGGGCACTTACAAATGTGCATTCTCTCTCCGCTAAATTATTATATTGTTTGTAACCCGCAGTAGCCAGTAACACTATAAAGCTCCACCAAATGTACTAGATAGACAGTGAATTATCACCCCCCTTGTTGGCACAAAGCTCTTTTTGAGTCTTTAGCCTCACCAGCTATTTAGTTCAGCAAGACTTATCAGTCTTGTGGGTTCTATTACATTGCCACTACAACTTGGGGGTTGTTTAAATTAACTACGGTTATTCCAACGGTTTGACAACCATAAAGTCAATTACAACCACTTGTTCTTAAGGTTGAAGGGTTTCTAAATCCTACTTCCCCGAACACACACACACGCGCATTATTGAGTAGTAGTCAGTGGTTATTTGGTGTTAAATTGAGCAGACGTTGTCTTGCTCTTTTTGATATTAGATTTCACTGTTGCACACAAGTGCACCGTTTCAGTGCAACGCGTCCACACCTGGTGCTTGAGTTGCAACATCTCGAGAACAACTTGACGTCTGACATCTGCACGAGACGAACCCCTGGCGACTCCACTACAACCAACGAGTACTACGTCCCCGAGGAACCTCCGCTCATGACGAACGCTCCTTCATATACAGATATTCCAACCATCTCGGGTCATAGAGCCTCGATATTCGCCGGACAACCCTACATCGAGCCCTCCGCAGCTGAAGACCGACCTGGTGACCTGCATTCCCCTCTCGCGCCCGTGCCTGCTGCCTCGTCGCAGCCGCACGCCTCGCCGGAGACTTATGCAGTCAGCCCGTCAACTTTAGTGCCGTCGAATGCTCCATCCACCGTGCCAACCAACACCTCCGCAGCTGGATCAGTCCCGACAACCACCTCCGCGGCATACCACTCTATGTCGGCGGCTCGCCCATTTGGCACAGCCGGGAACTTACTCCATTATCCGTCCGAGTTCAGTCCAGGGCTTTCCCCCGGTAACCATCCGCTGCGTCAAGCGGTGTCCATGGCCGACTCTCCCTCGTCTCCGGGACATGGCGGGAACTCGGCGCCATCTGGGAGTGGGGTGGCATAATTTCTTTTCTTTTCGATCAACGTACACTTCGAGCCTTTTATGGACTCTCATAGCTACATCAATCGCACACCTTCTTGACTTGCCAGGATACTTGTCTTAGCTACCAAAAGCTTGATTTCGTATAACTTTTAGCTAGACTTGTAATCCTGTAATCTTTTCTTGGCCTAATCGAATTTCCGCTTTTTGATTTCTCGCTTGAAAACCTAAGTTCTTCAGCTGATATAATCCTTTAAACGGGAAGACCATCAATCATCAAAAGACTGATTGATTTATATGTCTAACTTCGATTTTTAGTAAAATTCATTAAGTTCGTAAACTCCTTTGTCCCTTAGACCCCGCGCAGCTATCCTCTTTCGAGTATTACTAACGCTAGTCCTTAGTATGGTTTTTACAATCCCTAGATTTTACTTGCTTGCTTGTGAAATTTGAATTTCTTCAAGTTTCACGCGTCTTTACTGGAACCGCGGCCAATCCATGTGTACCGCAGTCACTATTGACGCACCGCGGTCCCACCGTGGCATATCCTTTTTCCTATCCTTTGTACATGTGTGACTTCAAACCACCGCGGTCCCCTTGTTTCAAGGACGCATCATGCTTTGCAGTCAAAGTGTTGCAGATCTTTTATCCCAATGTGGTTAAGTCCATCAACAGCTGACTTCGCGTAGTTTCGGTGTAGTCCGATCATCAATATCAACCCTCTTCCGGTTACTGCATTGAGTGATAAATCCGAAAATTTCACACATGTCCACGATGGACTTCAATCTAGGCTTGACGTCTCATGACCATCCACATGTCTGTGGTATCCTTTCCTGGCCTCTGTGCCCTCTCCCCCCACTAAAAATAAATAACCATCCCCGGTTACGATTCTTGGCGTGTCAGAAGATTTTCAGTGCCATGCGTATACTTTTCGCTCGCATGTGTTCACAAATTTCTAGAATCTAGAAGCATTGCTGCCTTCTAGCATCCCAGAAATCTATAAAAGCCCATGGTTTCTTGGTTTTAACTTTGTCTCTCAATTCTACGACCCATAGCTTCATGGCGCCTTCGCCACCTGAGCATGCCACTTCCGTGGTCGACCAGGCGTATGAGGCTTTTGACGACTCCTCCATCACCCTCCAGGAGATGGTTGAGGCCAAGCTCAGCCCTGGCTCTGTCAATCGCCAAACCCATTCCGCGCTCGATCGTAGTGTGAGTCTTCCGTGGTACCACCGCGGCGCTTGTCTAATACCTTTTCTAGATGGGAATCGTCCCCTTCACGAGCAGCTTGGTGGAAACAACTCGCCATGCTTCGAAAGAACAGCTCTATTGGCTCCGCGACCACTGCAAAGAGGGGATCAAGGCCAAAACCTTCTCCGCTCCTGCTCACTCCATGTCTCAGCTCTACAAAATGCTAGAGACTTACGAGGCTCATCGTGAGTCGCTCAAGGCTAAGAAACCGCCGCCTGCTCGGCTCTAAAGTCGGCAAGAAGGTGCGTTTCTTCCCATTTTATTTCTTTTGCGTTCGCATCTCTTATTTCGCTGTTTCTTAGGTTATTAAAACCCCTGCGACTGTCGAGACCGAGCCTGAGTCCGGCGATGACAAGAGTGTGTCAGACGAAGTCTCCGCAACTGCTCCTGCTAACGAGGTACTCTTTCCTTTATAGGACTTCACTGGATCATGCAAAAACTCATTGATCTTAAGATGGATGTGGACCAGGAAGCGTCTTCTACCATTTCGCTCCTTCCCGTGGCCGTTATTACGGGCCCTGCGGAGTCGCGTGCTAGTTCTGGCGCTGTCCCTGCCGGTCTTCACTTTTCCAATGGCAACACAACCGAGAAGTTAGACAAGGTGTTCAACCTTTCTTATTATTTATATGCTTGTCGCTGATTCTGTTCATTCAGATTATCTGTTGCTCTTATTGCGCTGGAATCAATCATCTTGACTCCAATTGTATCTTAAAGAACAAGGTGCGCAAGATTCGCGATCAGGAGGTCCGCGACCAGGAAGCTAAGTCCAAAGCTTCCAAGTCCGGTTCATCCAAGGATGTCGACGTTATCATCGTTGCCCTGCGAGGGGGCGAATGTCAGGGTGCTCAGGGTGCTCACCGAGGTGAGCAAGCGGTGCTCGAGTTTCGAATGATCGACGGAGGGATAGTCTTCTTCGTCTGTGACGAGGCGTTTAAAAAAGCACGCACGCAAAAGATGATAGGACACCTACCGAGAGAAGCCCTGGACAGCGAGAGGGAGAGCGAGTCCAGTTGGCTGCCGGCACGGCGGAGATACTCCTCGACGGGATGGAGCGACGCGTCGATCGGGACAAATGAGACAACAAAGTGCGCGAGAGCTAGATAGATATAACTCAGTCTTCGCGCACACAGATGTAAGCGGAAGTCTAATGTATTCACCTAGATAGATATAACTAGGTACGAGTGAGTAAAAGAGTAAAGGAAGTATGAGAGTCGCTCACCTCAGTCTTCGCGCACACAGATGTAAGCGGAAGTCTGAGGAGAGGCGACGCAACTACAGAGGAATATATAGTATTCTACGAGTGCCTCAATGTAACTGAAAGGATAATACAAGTGCCTGAGTTTAACTAGAAAGGAAAAGATGAAATCTATAAGACAATTCCATCGACCCTACAAACTGTGTTCGCCGTTTACCCTGCAGGTACTTGCACCGCCGTGTGGCTACACAAGGTACCCGTTGAACCTGGTTGCCATATTCCAACAGACGTCTCGGTCCTTGAGCTGCAATGAAAGAGAGAGGGAGCAGATCGGGAGCGCGGGGAGGGAGAGCAGCCAGGTAAAGAGCAGGCCTGCACCGCATGACAGGCTGAGCTCGAGTGTGAGAAGGCCCTGGGGGAGGAACGCAGGTTGTGGCGCCATCTCGGGGTCTGGATTTATAATGTCGCAGCTTTTGCAGCTCTCGCCACAGAGCCCACCTATGCGTAGATATTCCAGTGACGGCAGGCTGGATACGAGGTGGATAAGAAATGGGAGCGGAGGATCCTCGTTCATGTCCAAATGGAAACGGGAAAGCAAAGGACTGCTGATGGTGAGGAGCAGGATGTGGCGTGCCAGATTGGGATAGAAATGTGGAGAGCAGCCGTTGGGAGTTCTGAGCCGCAGAGATGTGAGGATGGGGAGATTGAAGAGCCTCACCATGTCCTCGGGATTCAGCGGCCCACCAAGGAGGTCCAAGTCTAGAGATTGGACAAAGGATAGTGGAAGCGGGGAGGCGGCCATGAGATTAAGAAACCAGCCAATATTTTCTGCTCCAGATTCATGATCATTGGATAGTTGGATGGTCGAGAACAGGTGGTAGCAGCTGCGCAGCAACCATGTCTTGCAGACGAGGCCACACCTCGCAACAGAGGCAAATTCCAGACCCACGCCTTCGCCATAATGGTCTTTCCAGTCACTGTATAGCTCGTCGCTGTGTTCGTCGACGAATTCTGGGGCTACGTGATCGATGATGAGGTCAACAAGTTCCTGCGAAAGATTGTCCATCGATATGGCAAGCAGCTGGATTGAAATGGATAGCGTTTTAGACAGCGTATAGCTCGAGTTGAAATGCGTACTGAGCAGCAAGCTGATGGAAGGTACGAGGGAAAGGATGAAGTGCTTTGGGCCAAGCGCCAAAATGGAGTGTCTTTGGTGAGGCCAACTACATCAACTACAATCTCTGCAGATGCGGCTCCAGGATGCTCACATGGGTGCACACCAGATGAGGTCGAAGGTATCGAAAGACTTTTTGGACCTTGAAATTGGACCCGTCGTAGACTCGCAAAAGTAGTATCGGCCCAATCGTGAACACGTGAACCCTGGATATGTTTTTACAATGCTTGAAGGGTCCTGCGTGTCACATTGCACGAGCGAAGATTGTCGGGACAAAACTTGAGGCAAGAACTTAAAAGTTGAAGAAGATGTGGATTCGAATCAAGACTGTGTTTGGGGTCACGTGGCTTGCCGCGTTCAAAGGTGTCCAGCCAAACATGTAGCAACAGAATACTTGGGTAGTAATTCTTGTCCTGAAATTTCGTGAGCATAAAGAAATTTGGGATTTGGGAATATTTCAGGCATTCTGCATGGTTTTTGAACCGAAAATCCCAGACCCAGAAGATCTAAGTCCTGCTCATGATCACCCTTGACTGTTGGCCAACTAGGCTCAAATCCAGCCTGTCTTTCGACTGCCAATTCCCTTATTTGGAACAGCACTCGCTAATATATTTGTTGATTTGCCAGGGCATGGAGGTTCCAAAAGAAATATTCGAAAAGCTGCTCTAAATTCATGTCAGCACAGGGCCTCACTGCAGGGTTTACTGCGATGTGGGTGGCTGGGTGATACAAGAAGATAGGCAAAACGCGGTAGATTGAGCTCTGGAGAATAGACTAGAATAGTGTAAAGAGCCTAACTACCTATCTAGGGTTTATATACTGCAAGGCGTAGTAATGACTACCAGTCATCAAGGGGTTTGTTAGAAACGTCGGTTGCATTGCTGAAATACAATTGCCATTGAAATGCGATCGGGTTGAAATACGATCGCGATGGTTGCAAACGATCAGGTTGAAATAACCCGATCAGGAACGGGGACGACCAAGGGGTTGGAGCAGGACGTCGGAGAAGGCAAGACAGAACGGAGGAGGGGTTGGTAGGAGCATCCCAAGGAATAACCCGGTGGGTTCGTGTAGTTGCCGGGTTATTCTGGAATGAATTTGTGGGATGTGGAAAAAGAGCAAATCATGACATTACCCCCCCCCTAGGGATGCTTCGTCTCGAGGCATCAAGGCTTCTTCTTTTTTCGCCTAGGAGGCGGGTTCTCCATTTTCCAGCCCCCCTTTCTGTTCGGGATCTCTCGAGGGGCCCACGGGTTCTTCTTGTAATACTCCGCTAGCGCATCCTCAGCACCCACCAAGTGGTGTCGGGGTTCCCAGGTGTACTCCTCCTTCGGGTAGCCTTCCCACCGGATATAGTACCGTAGGCTCCGGTTGTGCACCTCGGCCGTGCCCAGGATCCTCAGCTTCCTCCCCTCGTCTCGTTTGTCCACGCTCACGATCGTCCTGGAGGAAGACGAAGAGCTCCCCTGGAGTCAAATCGATCAAGCGCTGTCCCACCCCAAATTCGGGACCCTGCATAGTCTCGCAAAGCAGACTTTAGATACTTTTGTGAAGACAATCGTTCACACGTATATAAAGTCTTGGACGTATCACACATGTCCAAAGAGAGGCGACATTTGATGCGGAGTTATCATTTCGGCTTGTTACCGGCTCCCTATATGGCAAGTCTGAGGGTCACATGCGTGCGCCATCAAGTGCGTGATCAATCCTCGTCGCGTCGCGCTCTCTGCGACAAAATTCCTGCTTGGGCAGTCCCTACCCAGTCTTCCCGGGTCGCCCTCCCGGAAACTAATTCCGACTTGAAATGGACGAATCTGAGCTTCCGTTCCGCTCGAAGCACCCCGTCAACTCGCACCCATGGATGGATCAATTGTTGCGTGCACGATGCAAAGTCCCGAGTTTGCACTCATATCAGCTGGAATTGTCGATGGATGTCAACGCCGGGACAGATGTGTTCTGTGTTAGCGCAACAGGCATGGGGAAGACCGTCCTTCTGCAAGCGGGAGCAATTGCAGCCCAAGCCCGCGGTGAAAAGGGAATTGCATTGATGATTGTGCCAACTAAAGTTCTCGTGGAGCAACAGGCGCGTCGCGTCAATGATATTAGATGGCCTAAGCCTTAATTTACGTGTTTACGTGTTTTCAGGCTGCTGTCGCGTCCAGTCGAGGCCTTCGTGTCCTCGCCATCAATCAGGACACGGTCCGCGATGCCAAACTTGCTGGGCGCGATCTCTTCAAAGAACTCGCAGAAGGAGACGACATACGCATGGGGGTGATGACCCCGCACATGTTGATGGAAACAGAGATGAGGGCCCTCCTGCGAAAGCCCGAATTCGTCAAGTTGGTCCGCTGGATGTCAATTGACGAACTTGGTTGACGAGGAGGGTATATTTAAGAGCGGCTACCTTTCGCTGTTGAACATGCGTGTTCGTCTCGATAATGCGACGACCTGTGTCGCAGTCACTGCTACTGCTACGCATGCTGGCGCGATTCAAATGGCAAAGGCTCTAGGCTTTTGTCCCGGGGGCTACAGAAACGCACGGTACTCGGTGGATCGGCCGAATCTGCAGTACATTGTGCGAATATATCAACACCCAAATAGCGGCGATCAGTTCCTCGACCTTAGCTTTGTTGTTCCCTTCGATTTAACCGACGCCATCCAAATCCCCCTCACAATCATTTTTGCCGATTTTATCAAGCACGGAAATGCTATCATGAAATACCTCGACGGTCTTATTCCATCAAAAATCCCGAACCGAGACCGGCTTATCCAGACGTACAATGGCCTCATACCTTTTGATCAGCGGCAAGCAATCTGCGAAGACTTCAAAGCCGGCCGCGTGCGCGTCCTCATCGTGACTGACACCGCGACCTATGGTCTTGATATCCCAAACATCCGACGTGGCATTCTCACCAACCTTCCAAAGTCGTATTCGGACCAGGAACAAAAGGCGGGGCGGGCTGGCAGGGACGGATTACCGGCGGAGGTCATCGCGTTTGCCCCTCCTTGGATACTGGAACCGGCGCCAACAAATCCAACGAGTGCAAAACAGGCGACAGACACAGATAGACGTAACAAGGTACCGCAGACCTTGGTTCGATGGTTTAATCCCACGGTTCAACTGTGCACTCGCGGCGCTGCTATGGAGCACAATGGAGAGGTGTTCGTTCGACGTCCACGGTGTTGTGTTCCCGCATGCGATCCTGATGGGTCCAATTCCGACCTTGAGGAGGTGGCCCGCTGGGAGCGATATTTCCTCGCTAAGCAGGCTGTAGGCACCACTCCCCGTCTACGTTCAGACCGTACATTTCACGCGCTGGAAAAGCCGATGAAGGAATCCCTGCAGCAGATGCTGGATCGTTGGAGGCATCGGATCTGGGCCAGGATTCGGGATTGTCTCGAAGAGCCTTGCGAGTATTTCCTTCCGCGGCACATCATGAACGCAATTGTGGACAAGGTGCACGTCTGTACGTCTTTGGACAACCTCAAGACCATTGCAGCGGGCTGGGAATATGCGGACACGCACGCCCAGCAACTCTTCGATTTTTTGACGGAAGTGCTGACCGGTTTCAATCAGATCTTTAAGGATCGTACCGCTGCCGAGCAGCCCTCATCCGACTCTGAAGTGGACGATGGCAGTGCCGCGACTGGCATTGAACTCCTTCAGACGGCAACGGCAGTGGTGCTGCGCTCATTCTGCCGAGAACTTTGTTTGCCGCACACTGGTGTTAAATCAATTTTGGTGGACCGGCTCGCCCAGAACTATATCTCGTGAGTCTTTATTGAAGATCATTTATTTTTATTCAACCTCTCCAGTACTTCGGCACCCTTCCCAACAAAGGCTGAAATTGACGAGAGGAAGGCATCTCTTATGGCTGTTGATGAGCCACAAGTTCTCGGTGACAAGACTAATATCCCCAGCCCCCCATCTTCTCCAAAGAAGAAGAAGAAAAGAAAGCGCAACGGCGACCAGAACATGAACTAATCCGCGAAATAATGTGCCTGTAATCTTCGGATTCACTCCCATAATTTTTACACTTCCATAATCTTTACATTCACTTGTTTATATTTACGGCGCTGAACCAGTAATAAATTCCCCGAGACAATTGATTCGGGATATTGGACTGGCGCGAATGGATGGGGGGAGTGCATAGCGGGGAAGTATGAAATTGGGCTCGAGCGCAACTCCATCATTAAAGTCCTGAGATTTTCGGTGCTGGAAAATCAGGTCAACAATGGCGATGGGATGGTTTGCTGCTGAGTGTTCCTTGGCCTGGAGAAATGAAGCAATGGTGAGATAAACAGTAGGGTGCTTGTTATATTTGATGTCGTTTCGAAAGGCCTGCGCAAAAAAAGAGCCCAATGTAGAGAAGCCCGCCTTCTTGATTGCACGCAGGACAACAAGGAGCCGGTCCTCAGGCCCTATCTCGATGCCCTTGGGCCAATTAAATGCCTTGCGCTGACGGCCGCCAATCATAGTATCCGGGATTATGCCGTCAAAAATATTTCCCGCAAAATCCAGCGCCAATTGCGATCGTAAATCTAGTACCGCATCCTCTTCGTGAACTGTCTGTGTTCCTTGATCGGCCATTATTCGCGGAGGCTGAGCGTAAAACAGAGGAAATTCAGGATGGGGGTGATGGTGGCTAATGTGTGGCGTAAAAGCGGGAGGTGCTGGGCTGGTATATGGCAATGCAGGCATTCCGTTTCGCGGAGTTCGCTGAATTGAAGGGTCCCTAACCCGGGGGATGGGAGTAACGGGGGGCATCATATTTATGAAACCGAAATTGGGTGCTACTGGTACACTCAGGAATGTCTCAATTTTTCTGGGGTACAGGCTCCGCTTACTTGATGGTACTGGTGCATTTCCGTCCGAAGACATGGATGAATCCGGTGAAACATTCATTCGGAACCTCGGTTTGGTACTATATGTAGGTGTACTACTTTCGTCGGGCCTGAAACGGACCTCTCAGCGGTCAGAAGCCATCGTATAGGTGAAATAGAATGGGGGCGAAGAGAGATCAAAGAGTTAAGCGAGGTCTTTCCCAATTAAGAAAACCTTCTAAATTGGGATAACATTTGATGGATGTCGCCTCTCCACCGGGGGGTGTAACAAGTCTGTTACTAGACCCTGCAGCGCTTCGCGCTTGAGGACGCTCGGGCGGGGTTGAAGACTCAGGTTTCGTTGTTGGGCGAGGAGGCGAGGGCAGCGATGCCGCTGGCCAGCGCGCGTAATATTCTGTATTCCTGGTTTAGTGCGGATTGACATGGTTTTTATTCCCAGAAAAAGAATCTACAGTAGGTACAGAGAGAAACGTCTAGTACAGTAATCTATAGTATGTATAGTATACAATTACAAAATCTATCCAATCCAATCCAATCCTAAATCGTCCATTCAAATCCTAGCCCACTCTATCTAATCCCTCATCTGCGCTCCCTTCCACCGCCCACTCAAATCTACCTCCAGCAACGCAACGACCCCCATCTACAACAACGCAACGACCCCCACCGCCGTTCCCAACACCGCCAACGCACGCGCCGTCACCACCCGCACCCTCCCCGCCCCACCCGTCGCGAGCGCCGGACACGCGCCCCCCTGCTGCTCAGCGCGCTCGCAGGCAGGAGCACCTGTGGCATCCCGCCCCGGGCCGTAACGTCCGTGTCCCCACCCCCGCCCGTGCTGTTGAGGGTGTTCACGGTAAGAGGAGTGCATGACAGCACATCGACGAGCTTCTTCCCGGGCGCATACACCCCCGCGGGGATGCGCCACGCGACGCCGGTGCTCGCATTGGCGCCGACGTTCGTGAGGAGCGTGAGCAGGGGGGGCTTGGAGAGCATGAGGGTGCTTGGGTTGGGCTGGGGGAGCCATTTCGCCTGGGGAGGGTCAGCGTGGGCGTAAGGTGAGGGAGTGGGAAGGGGAGGAGAGGCAAGGACGGGACGGAAGGAAGGGGGAAGGGATAAGGGACGGAAGGGGGAAGGGATAAGGGACAGAGGCAAGTGAAAGAGGCAAGGGGCGGGACGGAAGGAAGGGGGGAGGGATAAGGGACGGGACAGAAGGGGAAGGGGAAGGGATAAGGGACGGAAGGGAAGAGGGAAGGGCGAGGGGCAGAGGCAAGGGGCAGAGGGGCCCAAGGGACGGCAAGGGGCAGAGGGCAAGGGATGGAGAGGGGGGAAGAGGAAGGGACAAGGGACGTCGGAGAGAGGGTAAGAGACGGACAGGAAAGGCAAGAGACGGGCGGGAAGGGACAGACACAGAGAGGAAGTGAAGGCAGATGGGAGAAGGGAAGACTGAGGGCGAGGACCTACCGGCGTCGTCAAGAAATTCGCATTCACCGCCATCGCTCGCTTGCGCGCCGCATTGAGTGCCTTCACGAGCGCAACCTCGGGCTTGGGTGTCTCGAATCCGCTCAGCCAGAGTCTGCATACCAAGACGTAGTCAGTATCGAGACTGAGAAGGAGGATGGGATGGAGGTAAAAGATGGAGGTAAAAAAAAAGGAAGGGAAGGTACAAGGCGAGGGCGGGGGTGAGTCGGAGAGTAGGGAAGAGTGTGTGTGATTGAGAAGGAAAGCAAAGCAAAAGTAAAGAAACACGCACGCCTCCCGATTCTGCGGATCCGCCGCGCCCTCATACCCCTGCTCCTGCCCATAATACAGCGTCGGGATCCCATCGCCCACAAACGGCCACACCATCGCGTTCGTCCGGAGCGCCGTGTCCTTCGTGAGCGACGGGAAGCGCGGCTGGTCGTGGTTCTCGAGAAACGCGGCGGTGACGGGCACAGACGCCGATGCGGGCGCAAGGGACGCGAGCGCAGGCGAGTCTTGCAGGGCAGAGAGATTGCCGGCGGGGCTGCCGAAGGCGGTGGTGAGGTGGTACCAAGCGGGGTAGTCGAGCACGCCGTTGACAGCGCCGAAGTAGGACGCGGCGTACGTCTCGTTGTCCGTCAGGACCTGTGGTGCATACATGGTCAGCGCGTGCATGGCAGAGAAGCGGACGATGAGCAGCTGCTTACCTCGCCCAACGTGAAGACGCCCGCGCTCGCAGTGAAGGCGGGCCAAAAGTCGCGCCGGACGTGCTTGACGGTATCGAGGCGCACGCCATCGATGCTGTATTCAGCGACCGTGGTCTTGATCCACTTGTTGAGCGTGTCGACAACCGCGTCGTCCTCCGTATTGACGTCCGGCAGCGGCAGGTTCACGTCGCCGAGCCAGCACTGCTCCACCTCCGTCTGGTTGGTGTAGTCCTGGATGAAGCACTGCGAGTGGAAGTCCGTCTGAGTCCCAAAGGGCAAGAGACTCGAATAGTCGAAGGTGAAGTGGTTGGAGAGCGAGGTGGTATTGGTGGGGACGGAAGCGTAGTGGTTGACGACGACGTCGACCATGAGGTACATCCCGCGCTTGTGCACCTCGGAGCTGAGGTTCTTGAGGTCGGCCGCGGTACCGAAACGCGGGTTGAGAGTGTCGATGTCGCGCGACCAGTACCTGGACCATTATCAGCACCGCGCACGCGGAAGAAGAGGCGTGTGCTCACCCGTGGTAGCCATCGCCATACGCAGTGCCGTCGAGGTTTTCGACGATGGGCGAGATCCAAACGGCGTCGAAACCCAGCCCTTGGATGTAGTCGAGGTGGTTGGTGATCCCCGCCCAGGAGCCACCACAGTAGGTCCGGCGTGCCGTGTCACAGGGCGTGGACGAATCGTTTGACAACGCGAAGCGGTCGGTGACGAGCTGCGCCGGGCGGGTCAGCTTCGCACGCGTAAGTAAGTGTGACGCGACGGACCTGGTAGATCGACTTTGTGGACCAGTCTGCAGCGGAGGCGGCGAATGCAGGAGATATCAGAACAAGGGAGGAGAAGATGGCGAAAAATGAGGGAAGCATGGCACCGCACGCTGGGCGAGATGGTGGTACGAAAGAACACTTGAAAAGTAGCCCGATCGCCCCTTTCAGTCCAGCGCGATTGTTCGGTAACGTGAGCGGGATGGTTTCTTCCCAGTCGGCTCTTGAAGAGATGCTTCACGATGGCCAACAGACGTATTTAAGCACTGTATCCAAGGGTTTTGCTTGTCATTGTCAGCGAGCGCTGACGTCTGATAGAAATTGGTGCGGCTGAAGGCAATCGCAGGCAAGCTAGTGACAGGCAATGACTTGCACTGGCGAGTCACTTTGAAGGTCAACGGAACTCCCAATGACAGGAGGAGGAGGATATTTGGAAATGTCTGGACCAGGAACGTTATTCAGAGAAGAAAAGCGAGATCCCATTGCGTACCTTTGGCCTTTCTCTCATCCAGCAGAGGCGCAGCCAGTACATCCACCCGTCTGTGCACCAGTTGGGGCGCGTTAAACGCAAAATTCCAATAGAGGCCTGATTTCTTATCGTCGCCCAAAAGCCATTTGTTCAGCCTGAAATCATTCAATCGCCTTTCTATGTCTCTCAGTGAGCCGATACTTACACACTGGCATCCAGTATACGCCCGATGGTCGAAAGGGTCATTTAAACTTCCGGATGTCGGCTGAGCAAACGTCGAGGTCAGTAATTTATAAAATAGAAAAGTGCGCAAGCGCACCACTGGCCCTCCTACGATAGTACACCGACACATCTATCCCGTTTAGACCAACCCAAGACCTGGCCTTGGAAATTTGTCCAAATTGAAGACAAGTCTGCTTGTGTCCTGTCGGCCCAAAGCCAAGTTTCAAGCCTGAAATTAGGTCGATGCATGCCTCTAGTAACCAGCACTCACATAGCTCGAGATCTGTAGGTCCAAAATGCATTGAAAAGATATCGGTATGTCCTGCATTATGTAGTATTTTGCCACCACCGAGGATTGTGGGACAGAGAGTCCACAGAGAGTCAGAGACTAAACAGAAATTGAGATCGGATGAAGACACCCCAGTGAGCTCCTCGGGTATTATGTAAGGTCCTCTTAGGTGGCTTAAGTGGTAGTGAATTTACCTACCTAAGAGGTACGCCGCTGGAGGAGGCCCGACGTCTGCGGGGAATTAGTACTATGCTTCTATTACTCATTACACTGACACTGGCCGCCAGCGCCTCCTCCAGAGGTCGGGAGGCGACATTATGCACGCTGTACCGACTGATTTAAAATACGAGACAGTGTTTATTAGACGTAGATACACAAGGAATAATGTACAGAAACTAATATACAGTGAAAACCATCGCGGCGAGGCGCAAAAACTAGTTAGGGGGCCGGTATAAAAGCTGTTTGGGGCGCGTCTTGCCTTCGCATCGCGCGGGGTTGCGCAGGGGCATTCGCATCGGCGGGGGCGCCGCGCAGAGGCGCTTGCGTCGTGCAGGAGTGTTCTTGTCATCATGGGGCAGCCATGGGGGCGTCCACATCGCGCCGGCGGTGCGCGGGCCGTAGGACAGGGCTTGCACGTTGATGTTTGCATCGCGCAGGGCCAGGCACATTCGTGTTCCACATCGTGCGGCGGCGTCACATCGGGTGCGCGGGCGCGGGCGCGAAAGCGGCCGTGCCTGCGACACGGCGGGTGCGAAAGCAGCGATGGGGCGGGGGTGGGTGGGCAATCAGTAACGTCAGGCGCATCGTGCAGGGGCATTCACGTTAGCGGGAGGCGCTGCATAGGGCGCTCGCGTTGTGCAGGCGGTTCTCGTTGGCTGGTCGCGGCCGTAAAAACAGCGGGGGAAGCCGCGTAGTACCGGGGCTGTGCGAGGGGACCTACCACGGGGTTGTGCATCGGTGTTGCGCATCGCGCGGTGGATGCGAAAGCAACGGGGGTGGGTGTGATAGGCAGCAGAGCGGTGGGTGCGAAAGCAGCACCATAGGCGTTCGAGCTCGGATCGTGGGCGCAGCGCAGAGGCGGCGCGTTTGCGTTCGCATTGCGCAGGGGCAGGCGGGCTGCGCAAGGCATTCGCCTCGCAGTGGCTGCACGTTTGTGGGCGAGCGGGACGCTGGGGACCGCACGTTGGGGCTTACATTGCGTAATTGGTGGTAGCAACGGAGGGAGGTGGGCGAGAAAGCAGCGGCAGGGTACGTGTTCGTGTTCACCGTCGTTTTGCATCATACAAGCACCATGCACTTCGAGGTCTTTGGTGTGGGCGGGAGTCGAGGGTTTTGGAGCGAGTTTGGGCGGCGCTGGGAGCGAGCGAGTCGAGGCAGTGAGTGGGTGGTGCGAGGGAGGTGCACGGGAGGTGCGCGCGTTTGTTTCAACCGCAAAGGGCGAGAGTGCCGGCTCCAGATTCGACCAGGCATCCGCCAAAGGCAGCGGGCAAGGTTTCCGCTGCATCGGACAAGTACGGTGTCGGGATAGGACGGAGGCGGTGGTGGGGTCCCGGAGAAGGCACACAGAGGCTTTAACAATGTCGAGGGAGTCGGGCACGCACCGTCAAGCAGCGAACACTTGGTTTCTATGACTTAGGGGTTGATTAGAAAAATGTTTTGCTGAAGCAAATCATGGACAGACGGCGTACTGGAGGCCCCGAGTGTGTCTGTGGTCCTATTCCCGATGTCCTGCAGAGGCCTCCTCCACAGAGAAAGCTTTGGTGTAGCATTGTATGTTGAAGATGGTGGTAAGAGCCAAGTTCTTAATTGGAATTAAGCTGATTTTCGGGCGATTTCGTGCACGGCAAATTAAAGGGTCTGAAAAAATGTAAAAATAAATCAATGGGCAGCGGGCATTGTAAGAGATACGATTCCAATGCTCAGACCCACTGGTAGCGTGTAAGATACGGTGTAGAGAAAAATAATGGCGGGGGTTGAGGTTTATTCGTCATCCGATTGGCTGCACGTTGAGGTAAGTGGCGCCGCCACTTGACACCTCCGACCTCCAGGGAAGGCGGGAGGCCGCCGGGAGGCGTCGTCGTGGCGAGCCGTCGCCGCAATGTCGTGGTGAGGATGAAAGGAAACCGTTTCCGCTTAGACGCCCGCAAGCGCCGCTCCAGGTCACGCTTTGATGAAATATTCTCACACCACCTTTTACCTCCTGCGCCTCTGTCCCGCCTCGTTCGCCTCCGTTTGCACCTCGTTCCATCCAGTTTCAAGTCTGCGAGGCATGTCGGCACCAACACTCGTTCTCACCGTTTCTCACAGCCCTGCCACTGCCGCTTCAAAAGCAGCAGCGGCTGCAAAGTTTTGAGCCGCCCCCGAGCCTGCTGCAGAATTTGCACCCGCCGCCACTTTAAAACCCCACAGTTTTACGCTGTATGCGCTGAATCGCACAAGGTAGGGCTCGAGTTTTATTGACTGCACAATTGCACCATGCCCGGTACCACTCCCCCAGGCAATCATCGATGCCGACGGTGCCCCAACCGCCGCCGGTGCAGAAAGCGCCCGCATCAAAGAGCCGCATGAGCGTACAATCACGCCATGTGTCGCGCCGCTGTACACACCATTCATTGGCACCGCATGGTGCGCCCAATCGCCGCCACGCTGCGAATGCTGCCGCGCACCCCCGACCGCCGCTGGATGGTGCACAAAGCACCCGCATGAAACCCGCTGCCACATTCAGCGTACGATCGTGCCATGTGCCGCGTCGCTGCTCACCCCCGCCTCAAACCCTCCATCGCCACCCCATGCTGTGCGCAACCGCCTCCGGACGCCGCAGAAAGGTACAACCGCCGCCGCGCTGGCCCCCGCGATGCCCTAGGCAGGCCCCCCCACGAGCAAATACATGAGCGCCCCGCCGCTCCTTTCACATCTACCCCGCTGGTGCAAACGCGAACCGTAACGCCCCGCCGCGATCCGATTGTCACACTACCTCCTGTAAATTACCCTTTTGTGTATCTTAATACTGAAATAAATACACAGGTTTCGGTTGTAAACGGGTGCCCGCGGCGTGAAACGGCCAAAAGAATACCGCCTCCGGGTCTTTTGGAGGAGGCGCTCGCTACCATCGATCCCACCTGCCGACGAGAACGCTTACGCATGACGCGAGCGCCCCTGCACAGTGCTCTTCGCCGATGTGACCACCCCTGTGCGACCCCACGCTCAATGCGAACACAAAAACGCGCCCAGGTTGATGTCGGCCCCCAACTGGTTTTACGCCTCCCCCGCGATGGTTTTCACTTTATTTTAGGTTCTATACATTTTATCTTGTGTATCTATGTTGAATATACCTGCACGCTGCACCGACTGTTATGAAATACAATGATAATGTCGCCTCCGGACCTCTGGAGGAGGCGTTGGCGGCCACTGTCAGTTCAATTAGTAATAGAAGGATTCCTTATACGTCGGGCCTCCCTCAGAGGTGTACCTCTTAGGTGACTTAATTCACGACAACTTAAGCTACCTACCGGGTTCATACGTAATACCCGAGGTGGTCACTGGGGTGGATGAAGATGGCGTTACTGATGTGATGTGACACCATCACACCCGGCCACTCTTGCTTTCAACTTGTTTCAAACTTGCTTTGCCTCAAATGAAACAACGCGCTTTTTTGTCCAAATTCGTGCTCATTGCTACAAGTCGAACTTGACGCTGCGTGCGCTCCAGCCGGGTCCGCGCGACTTGCGGTGGCTCCACTCCTGCGGTCGTCGGAGAGCCCTGTTGCGCTTGCCCTCGCGCGCGGAATCGCGGAGACCTTGAGCGGGCGCGTGCTGCGCACGTCCCAGACGGCGACTGCGCCCTCTTGCGAAGCGACGGCGTGCTTGCTGCCGTCTGCTGACCACCCAGTGGAGTTTTTCGAGACACTAAATCCCGGCCATTTGGTTTTTTCCTGAGGTCAATTCTTTCGCACAACTTTGCTTCTAGTAGATTTCGGAACCGCAATTCCCGGCACCTTGTGTCGCACTACTGGCTTCCTTGCTACGGGCCGAAGTCCGACCTCGCTCGGTGAGCTTGGGACAGCGAATAGTCTGTTTGTTTTCATATCGTGCAGATACTCGGTACAAACGACCTGACCACTTTATGGAGGCAACACGTGGCTATACGGTGAGTAATTTACGATTCCGACCACGACTGGAACTTTGAGCAATCTTCAGGTACATCTCACTGTCTGAGCACATGAATCCTGATTTCAGACGTTATGAACGAGACCAGATTGGGTGCGAAGGTCTAGAAGTAAAGGTTGGTTGAATTTTTTCCTTTCATCAAGGACAAGTGTGCAAGAGCCGGACTCAGATATGGCAATTCTAGCTCCGGTGGACTTTCGTTACCTCGGGATCCAAAACGTGGATGTCCTGTTGATTCCGAGAAGTAGGAACTATTTGAGTCCACGGATTGCTGATTTTGGATAATCCTAGGACGCGAGCAATGACTAGAAGCAACAAGTTGGGTGTATTCCTTTATTTAGGTTAGGTCTCAACGTCTCCGAAACCTTATTTCGTTGAACGGTGTGTATTGAGTGTGGTTATTCCGACAGCCGAAGTCGCCTACACACCTGGTTGATCAAGCTCTTTGGCTGCATATGCGCACCTTGCTTTTAACCTGAAAGGTATGACGATGAAATGTTTCCGATACGAGGGGCTACCGATTTTGAACAGCACTAGGCGATTCCCAACGACTCCGAGTAAATTGTGAGTTGGAATCTGTTTGTCAATGTTTACTCGTCCTCTCAGAGTGAGCTTGATTGAGGTCAACGGCCTGGTGTGCAGCTTTTGGATATACGAAAATCCCGATTCCTGATGTTCTTCAGGTAGACGGCTGTCTTTCACATGCCAACCTTAGCAGAACTCGTTAGCTTCGGTGTTGTCAGAGCCGGAGTCGGCTATGGGAAAGAAATCTCTTCAAGACTCTCGCTCAATTCGCCCTACTCTAAACTTGTCAGATGCAGGCGTCGCACCAAGCTGATTTGGACTCACGACGTGCTCATTTCGGAATTAGACCATTCCAATCCGCTGGAACCAAGTGCTGGCCACTTCCGTCCATCGGGGCACGTCCGGTATACTCTGAACTTGGTTTCACTCGCTGATGCGCATTGAGATAGTTCGTCAGCTGGAACACTAGTTGCAGCTGTTACGCGATTGGATGCTCCGTCTCGATTTTCTGCGGTGGGTTCTGGTTGCGGTATAAAGGCATTGTCAACTCTGCGACGTACATTGCATTACAGATGCGTTCCTTAATCTTGCTTTGCTCTCTACTCACATCCCTTGTTATCGCCTCCCCTACGGCTGTGGCCTTTCCGAAGTCGGAGGACTATCATGGCGCCACAGCCCTTCGACCTCTCCCGCATCCTCATGATAATCCAGCGGACCTGGATAATCTCAAGGCTGTTAACACAGGTACCCTGTATTATCAGGCGGAGGAAGGCATGTCGCATTCTCGCGTCGCTTCTAATCTTACGCTGATCGTGATCACAGCGTTTGGGACGGTGCATATCCCGGTGTTCAATTATCCAGCCGTATCTCTCGATAGATCCCATTATATCACTTCGGTGACCTGCAATGGTGTAAGTGACGCTATGACTATCGCTTTCAAGGACCACCAATCGTGGGCCACCGCCTGGACGGATTGGTCGCATCACGCGAAATTTATCGTCATCTCGTACGTCCATGGGTGTGGCGATGGAATTGTTTCCGGGGAGCGCAGTTTCCATCTTGTTGCTTCGATCGAGTCGCGAGAGTCGGAACGCAAAATCGTGTGCCGGATGGTACAGATTAAGCTTGAGGAGGCTGCTCACTCGGATCACGATATAGAGGTTCATTTCGCGAGCGACGGGGCACCCCAACCCGCCGCTCATGCCGAGGTTATCCGTTCGATTTCTCCTCGCGTTATCCGCAGGGAAACCTGGAGGGAGAAATGGGAGAGATTAAAAATGGTGAGCATAAAACAGCTCCGCTGCTGCGCCCAGGCTCATTTCCATGCTTCCAGAAATTCAAGAAGGCATGTACTGTAGAATGGATCTACTGCGACTTCAACTCACTTCCGTTGCAGGGACTAAAGAAAGTAAAGGACGCTGTTATCACAACCGGAGAGAAAGTCGTGGCACTGGTCAAAAGCGTTATAACGCCTTGTGAGTATCTCCGGAATATTAGCCATCCCAATCAGTGATTAACGTACACCTCAGACAAACCAGTGGCTGGCTATGCGTTCACCACGCAAGGCAGTTGGGTTAAAACACCGTATGGAGATGGCTATGTTCTTTTGCCACCCATAAAGCGATCGCAAGCGCTCGCATCTGGAGCACCGCAGATACCTGGTACAGATACGAAGGCGAAAGTGAAAGCCAGCATAGACGGCGATCTTGGTATCTGGTGCGTGGGATGCGTGGCCAGGTCGAAGAAAATCTCGTACACGGGT
The DNA here is from genome assembly GCA_029378395.1 of Mycena leptocephala. Lineage (NCBI taxonomy): Eukaryota > Fungi > Basidiomycota > Agaricomycetes > Agaricales > Mycenaceae > Mycena > Mycena leptocephala. Next base: position 48,703 of record JARJLF010000848.1, on the reverse strand, counting down.
GACATGAAAATTTCGCTTTCCACAAGAGGGCTGTCTTTTGGCACATTACATCTCAGTGGCGACTTGGAGGTTGCGGTAAAAATCAAGGTGGTGGCTAACGGTGAGTGCAATCAGTGTTTGTGCTGCATATATATATGTGCTTACAGCCTTTGTTCTTTCTAGTCGCGCTCAGTAGCAACGTCGATATTCCACTAGTAGACATTCCGATCCCAACTCCCATCACAGCTTTCATTCCTGGGATCATTTTCATCGGCCCAGGGATTTCATTTTCCACCGGCATCGATTACAAAATCGCGTTGAAGGGGGAGATCCTTGCCGGAATGACCTGTACCTGGTCTCAAATCTCTGCTACTTTCTATCTCGTGCCGCCGCTCACCCGAAGCTCATTTGACGAGGACTCCCTCAGTCCAACCTGCGTCCCTGAGTTTGACGCCGCAGCGACCTTGACAGCCACCATTACCCCGTATCTCAAGACAAATATAGCGTTCAACATTAAGGCCCTCCAAGGCCTGACAGACAAGATCGGAGGCAAGTTCGGTCTCACCGTCAAGACTGGTTGCGAACTCGCAGCTTCCATTTCTACCGCGAAAACCGAATGCAAAAATCCAGGAGAGGTCAAGCTCAGCGCTGCGGTGACGTTGGCGGTTTCTCTTGACGCCTCCGCCCTTGGGTTCTCAGCTCCGCCGTTTAATTTGTGGAAACCCGAGCCCTTCTTACTTGGTGATAACTGCAACCGGTGAGAATTTCCCACATCCCGCGCCTCGGACTTCACTCATGGACTGCTGACAGTGAAACCCCTGGCGCCACCGCGACAACCATTGGATCTGGTGGTAGTCCCGCCAAAGCGGCACCTGCTGTCTTCACTCAGGATGAAGAGGATTTCGGGGAGAGACGCCGTCAGGCTGCGGAGGACAATTCTCAGCAGGAACCTCCCACGCAGGTCAAGGAGGCACAAGAATCCCCTGCGCCGGTGGTTTCCAATGGTGTAGGAAACTCTGATGACAATGTGGATGAGAATGCGGATCCAGGTGGCGATCCTCAGCCCACCGGTGACGGCGCCTCGAAGAACGGGATGCTGAGCGACGATACAGATGAAGCCTCAGACTCCTCGCATTTGCCTGGGATCCCAGCGTGCATCATTTGGCCAGCATCAGAAGTGAACAACGACACGGAGCTCTTTGTAGCTCCTCCTCCTGACGGCGGCGCGTTGTCCTTTTATGTGGGTGATTGTACCAAGTTCTTCCTCGCCACCACCGCGGAATCGGACGACGGATCGATAGTCATGTTTTCATCGGCCGACGAGACGCAGATTCTGGTTGCCGATGGGGTGGCAATGGCGAAGATGGTCGATATCGCGACGGGAGTAAATGAAGCGTCAGATTCAGTCCTGTGAGTCTCAGCATTTTCTTGACCATTGATTTGCTCATCCCGGTCGAAATCCAGAGCATTCACGACGGTACAGGCAGAAGGTTTCTTGGTTGTCGTTTGTCGTTGCCGAAGATGGAGATACGGTCTTGATCCCCACGGCGTGTTGGTTTGGGAGCAGATGGGGCCTTTTCTTCCTCGGGGTCAACCAGTTCGACGACTTGCAGGACAATGTTCCGATAATTGGGGAGAAGGCTGACTACTGTGTTCCCGCGCTACTGCGCCAAGGTTAGTCGTGTTCGCGTTGATATAGAGGGTCGTATGTTGTATCTTGTCATGGTTTTGTGCATATACTGGATTGACAGAGTTGAACCACCAGAGACCACCAGGGTCTGCTGAATCATGAAATGGGTTTGGGGATGAAACGCGAACAGAGTTCGTCATGGTTGAGAAATTTCCCTCGTGACAGTCCGCATTGTAGTGAACCCACCCACGCTACCTCTTTGAACTCAGACAGTCCGATTCGACTTTGACTTGCTGCGGTATGTTTGTGTCTATCGTTCCTAGAGAAAACAAATATCATGTATCACTCGTAATTTCTATAATAATTCGGGGTCGATGTACGCTAGCCGGAAACCTAAAGTTGCATCGCCGATCTGGCAGCTGCTAAGATATTGAATATAGCAACAGGGGACCTGTACAAAGGGGTGACCGTCGAAACTGGGAAAGGCTGTCCGGCTGCACCCGATCGGAGTTTGAATATTTACCAAGTAGTCTTCGTTGAATTCAATCAACGGACCCTCAGCGAAAGATGAGTAAGTATACGTTTCTTATGTTCAAGCACTCTCAGCTCCACTGAATTTTTTTTTTTTCGATTTTCGATTTTGACTCACTGTTTAACGCGACGCGACCACAATATAATTGTCCGGTATCCAATATTGAATATACTCATGTAACTGATCTACTCATACCGAGAACGAAGGGTCCACCTTGCTTATATTCTGAGCCGAGATCTGTTCGGTGCACACGGGGCATTTGATGCGGTCGCTGATACACCTGTTTCACAGTGAGAAAAATCCATAACATACAATAGCGCTCTGTTTTTCCAAACTCACGTTTGGCAGAACACATGCCCGCACAAGGTTACGGTCATATGCTCCGGGAATTTTCGACACATAGGGCATATGAGGCGGAGGTGCCGGTTGTCATGTGGGTCCATTTCCTTCCAATGACCCGGAAGGGATCGAGCGGGCCATCCGGAATAAACAGAACCGCAGTCAGCGACATCACCCGAAGGCAACAGTGTGTGTTCGCAGAGCATGCTGCTGTCCTCCATGGATGCTCCAGATAAAAGCCGAGAGCCTGACCGCATCGCACAGCTAAGGCGGGGCAATTTAGTCAAGGTTCGATGAGCTCGGCGTCAAAAGTTACCCATTCCCAATCTTCAAACTGTTGAGCGTAAAATTTCCACGGGAATTTATGTGAGCCACAACCGAACAGTCGTCGAGCGCGACATTATGCCCAAGCTAAAATTGTTTCACTGCATCAGCCGACTCTTCGGAAGACGATCCTGATGCCTACCTGAACCAAGTCAGGCTCCGTCATTAGCCCCGCCCTCCCCCCTGGATAGATTGCACAATCGCGCCCAATTTTTGAACCCAGCGCACGGAGATACCAGACGTAATATGCAGATCCAGTGAGCGGTGCTAGTACACCACCGTTGGAGAATCCTTGGTACAGTGGACGCGACAGTACAAGCTGCAGCTGCCAACGTTGGCAGTAGCTACTTGTGTCCCAAGCACAGGGTCCTTCTTTTCTGCGGCCGAGCAGGAGCCATTTCATTGCTACCGCCCACGCGAGGACAAGGACCCCCTGAATATTCAGAACAACAATGAAGCAAAGAGCTATGAGCCCGTATATCGTTCCTGGACGGAAGAAAGATGGGCGGTAGATATGGACCACCGTCTTGCTGTCGTGAAGATCGATGCGTCTGAGGACTTGTGCTGCTGCCACGGCGCTGACGGACCAGTACGCGGCGGAGAGAGCAGCGGTAAAAATGTTAACGGCAAGAATGAGGATATAAGGGAGGACGAAGTAACTGGCGTCGCGCTTGTGATAAGCACGGCCGAAGGGTGTCGTCGTGTCGCGATTCATATCCTTCGTGGAGCCATTATCGAGACATTCTATCATTCAGGTAAGTGTGGAGAGGTAAGCGTACATCGCGGCTCCCACCTGTGCCGAGCCACGTTGAGCCGTCCTTGTATTTGGTGTCTCGTAATGCAAGGGCGCCTGAGCCCATCACTGTGCACCTCCCGATCGTTGTCCCAGGCATCAGAACGACACGGTCCGCGATCATTGCTAGAAGATATGAGAGCGGATTTACGATCGAAGGCAGAAGCAAAGCTCACCACCGGCCCCAATCTTGACGTTCGCACTTCCGAGACGATCTATTTTGCGTGATGACCGCGAAACGAGGTAAAATAATATAATTTACCGGTCGTGAATATCTCACTTCGAGAGCCGAATACAACGTCGTCACCGACCTCAAGCAGCTCAGGATCTGGGCAATATATTCCGGAGCCAGGCCAATACACCTATACAGGGGAAGATGTCAGCCGGACAAGAGAAACAAAAAGTGTGAACCAACCCTGCGTCCAATCTTGGAGCCCATTGCTCGATAAACATGCTAGAAAAGCAGTCAACCTGGGTTCCACGAAACAGCATGGAAATACCCACTGAAACAACCTCATAGTGATTTCCGAGGATCGAAAATGCAGTCTTAAGAATTGATTTCGAGAGGAGACGCGAGTTTATGTATCGACGAAGGAGGGAGAGTTGGGTAGCATGAGAGAACGAGCATGCTTTATTGAGACCAAATATCCTTTTCACAAGGATTCCGAGTAGAAGTTGAAACACGGGTGTGATAAGGGCACGAACGATTCGAGAAATAGCGTGGAAAAGAACGCGATCTGGAGAAGAGAACCAGTTGACGACAGATTCCAATGAGTTAAGGTTTTCTTTGATAATCTGAGTTTGGTTGATCATGGCAAAGGCGATGCAAAACCATGGGATATCTGGTTCGGTCAGCATCTCGGTAAGTGACTGTAAGATACCACTCACATGATACCACATGAACAAGCGCAATAATGGGCCATGCAACGAACGCCTTGAGCAACGCGGGAGGTTCTGGGATCAGTGTCCGGTTGGTGGCGGCGAAATAGGCTGGCGATGGAGAGTCATGCGAAGATGCATGGGGTCCGTATACAGCATTGTCAGGGATCACCGCCCCAGGAGCAATCTGCGTGTATGTGTTGATTACCGCGTTTCTGCCAATGACAATCCTGTCCAGGGTAAAAAATCCTTCGCGTTCAACACAAAAACCCCGAATCAATGCAGCGTCAACCAGACACCCGTCCCGAAGCGTGAGTAGATCAAATTCGGCAAGTCTGGCGCCTTTGTAGATGCGCACATTCTTTCCGATGCGGGCGCCGAGGAGGCGGAAGTATAGGATCTCGAGTGAGGGATGCATGGAAAATATACCACGACCTGATATTTGTAGACTCTGGTTGACAATCCAATGCCGGAGATAGTAGCTGGACCACATGCGATATTTCCCGGGTCTGTATTTTCCGATGACGATCCATTTGAAGATGATGGCTGTGATCGGAGCTATAATGCGAGCTGGAATGCGGAGACATATTAGTTTATCGTAAAAATAACAGATCAGTACGCACTTGATAATCGAGCTGCCACAATCGCAGTGATCAGAGATATGACACGCTCCCAGAAGAGCCGTCTATATGGGGTGCAAGTTCTGCAAGTGTGAGAAGCAAGACGGTCCCTAAAAGGTTTCAGATAGGTGATCGGAAAACATTAAAAGGCAAACGACCAACGTACATGTCATGCAGCCTTGAGCGGATAGAAGAATACGAATGGTAGTGCCTGAATGAGCAACGATATGGGATGGTTTTGGCCCCGGTTATTCTCGCGCTGTATTTGAGGGTCATCAGGATAACTATATTCGTACGGGGGAAGTGTTGTCTCGCTGCCGGGTCCGTTCGCTCCAACCAGTGTTTTCTCACTCTGACTTTGCATGCGCAAGCCAACCCCCATACCGGTCGTGTTGTTTGGGGTTCGGACCTGAGGCATCGATCAGGGAGGAATCATCTTGATAGTACTGTTTGCGAAGAGCGTGGCCACAGGAATATTGACGCCTGTAGCTTTGCGGATCTGATACGCAAGTTTCCCGAGTAGCAAGGAATTCCTATAAAATCGCATCGGTGAATTGATAAATCCCAATGAAAGAAACCTCACCCTCCGAGCAGAAAGAAGTCCGACTCGCCATTTATTTTCGCGGGGTCTGCCATCAACAAATCTGCCACAATATCGCGCACCAGAAGGCCTTGTTCGGACATCGCAGACGAATTCATCTCGGCGATCCGAGCTTCCATGGCCGTAAAGTCGACGTCGCCAGAGGCGTTCTTCCGCAATTTGTCCGGAAGAATATGCAGTGGATCTGGGAGCGCATACCCATGGAGCACACGTGAGAGAGTTTCCTTGACTTCGCTCGGTTCCACGCCAGACGCGGACACAAATGCCTCCGGAGAGCCATCCTCACTATATCGTACAGCAACGTCGGAAACTCGGTGGATGCTGCGGAGCGCGCGTTCAAGTGCTGAGATATCGAAGGTTACTCTAATGCATTCAATGGGTTCCGAGAGCGATGCTTGGTTGTCCGGGATGTCAGCCTCGAAGTGCCTTTGGGAGGCCGGCACTGAGTCAGAGAGGCACCCAATACCCAATCGAGTGGCAAGTTTGATTCGTAGCGGTTTACCAGCACTGGAAAAAAAAGTTGAGCCTAGGACAAATGTATTCGAACTAAAGGATGGGGGAAGGTTTATCACTCCCACCTATTTTTAGGTACATCGTCCATGTACACCACAGCAAATGGCCACTTGGATGGGTGTAGATGCTCACTGCATAGCGGTCAAAAAAATAAAATGACAAGGTAAGATATGACGCTACCGTAGGAGGTCCTGTAACTGGACAAGGCCAATGCGAGGTTTTCCAGGGACAGGAACAACCACAACACCGATCGTCTCCTGTAGAACATCATGTTCGATAGCGAACGCGAGCGTTGTCTGTTTGAACGTTAGCCCGCGTCATTTGAAAATTTTTAATAACACCACTCGCCTTCACATAGCTCTTCGCTGCAATCACAATCGCCTCCTCTATCTCAAACGGCGAGATCACCTCTCCACCCTTGTTGATAATTTCCTTCGACCGCCCGGTAATAAACAGATACCCGTCGCTATCAATGTGTCCCATGTCTCCAGAGTCAAACCAGCCCTCGCTCGTAAAAGTAGACGTATCAAGCGGGACGTTGATATCGGGCGAAACCTCATACCCTTGGAAGGTAGGGAGCCCTCGCACGCAAATCGCGCCGCTTTTGTTAGCAGGAAATGGTTTCTCTAAATCGGCTGGGTTACGGATGGAAAGATGGGGTCCGCAAGCGATTCCGGAGCATCCAGGACGGTCCAGTTGGTAAGTGACAGGCGGGGAAGCGATGGGCATGCATCTATCACAGCATATTAGTGATATGAAACATTCTGAGAAGACGCAGAGCGCACTCAGTCATCCCATAGGACGGAAGTATCACAGCCTGGAATGTAGTTTGCAAATCGACTGCGAGGGACGGGAGGAGTCCACCGGCCGCATTGCAGATCATTCGGATTTTGAGATCTTTAGAAGGCACAATTGAATCAGGTTTAGATGCCAATATTGCATGATGGATGGTGGGCGCCGCATAATACCTGCGTTGCATGCATTATATTAAAAGAGAATATTATGGGAAAGGGAAAAGAAAAGCATACCATGTCGCTTTGAGTTGCTCAGACAACGCCCAAAACGCGATGGAATCGAATCCGGCACACATAATTGCACTCCCCCCAGAGAACATTGGCTGATGGAGTTAATAAAGGCCAGCGACTGTAAATTCAACCGACGTACAGCGAGTAAATTCCGGACGATTCCGCCAACGTGGAACAGCGGCATCATATTCACTGTAGATATATCAATTACAGCAATTTCTTCACCTAGACGAGCACACTCACAATTGACATCGGTCGGCCGAAGATCCCAGGAGGTCACAACAGCGCAAGTACCCACAATCAGAGAAAGCAAGGTATACGGAACGACCTTCTTCTTCCCACTTGTGCCCGACGTGTGCAGAATCAAAGATCGGTCCGTCAACAGATGAGGTTGAGACGGGCCACATTGAAGCTGCATGATCTCCCCCATGACTGTCATGTCGAATATACCGCACGCGCCTGTGACATGGGGCTCGATGAACACGATGTCGCATCCGAGCTGCGCACGCAACGCCGGGAGCTCCAGGCGGGCCTCTGCGTCGCGGGTGGTGACGACGGCCTTGGCACCGAGCCGCCTCGCGTCGTCGAGTAGTTCGGCCGCCGTGCAGCTCGCGTTGACTGGCGCGCATGTATGATAGCACGCCAGCGCCAGAAGTGCGAGCGCGTTCTCGGGACCCGTGGGGAGAACGACCATAACGCGGTCGTTGGGACCGAGCGGCGTGCGCAAGGGGGAGTGTGGGAGCGCGAACTGATGGACAAATTCTTTCACTTCTTGGTGCAGCAGCGGGCGCCGTGCAGGGTCGGGCGAGTGGATCGCGGGTGCTGAGGTGGATGCGAGGCAGTCGAGAAGGGTTGTCACCTTCGATTCAGAAATTGCATCTGCGAGAGAGTCGCCGAGGGACGATCCGACCGTTGGAAGCGGGATGGCACGCAAGAAGGAGAGGGGGAGAGACATAGTACCAGACTTGTCAAAATACAGTACGACAGCCCAGCTGCCTGTGTGATATGCGATACCAGATCGATAGGTGTCAGCGCGCCGCGCAGAATGAAGGAGGACATGGTGGCATGCAGTGGTATTATATCGAGGATACGCGGCGAATCGGGCCTTCCCGACCAAGTGCCCAATTCCGTGATGAAGTTACTGTGAAAGGAAGGATCCCTAAGGAGACGTTCGATCTTACCGTAAAACATCATGGATATCTTGGTTCCGTCAACATGTTGCTAAATGAGAGTCCGCCGTAGCGCTGACGACAAGACGTTTATTGAATGAAGGAAGGGCTGCGAGCTTATTGTCCCGATTTTAGGGGACACCGAATGAGACCGCATCGTCACCAAGCAAGGGAGTCGTTACTGACCGTCTCGAAGTCACCTAAAAATGAGGGAGGGAGGGCACTTCGTGTTGGAGATAAAACCGCAGTGAAAAGTTCGGTGGATTAGTAGTCGGTCGCCGGTTAGTCGCCGGTCGCAACGGTACACCTGTCAGACATAGAGGTCAGCCAATACAGACAGTTTAGGTCTTCTCAACTGAGCTGTCCGGCTTGGATTCATCACGGCGAGTGCGCCAGAGGTTAGCTAAGACAAAAAGTTGATATCCGTGCGATGGCCGTTTAGACGGTGCGTCTAGGCTCCCGGGGCCCGGGGGTTCTTGGAGACAATTGGTGATCTTCGGATTTCCCTCGGTATATCTTATGCTTTGAGATTGAAGAGAATGAGTCCAGGGCTCATCCGACGGTGGCAATGACGGTGAAGATTGAGACCGAGCCCTCGACGGCATCAGAATTGTTGGGATCAAATATGCCGTGATGCCGATTGCTGCTGCAGGTTCAACCAAGGTTCAGCTGTGTCTCTTCTCTGGCTGATTGTATTTGGGTTGTATGCTGAGTCTGATTTCTATTGATCCTAGCTGATCTTTTTGGGCCAAAGAATGTTGATTTAAAGTCGCACGGCTAGTTTTAGCCAGCTTGGTACAATACAGTAGGTTCACTTGCCATGCACTTCGGGATCATACCACGCCGGATCGAGATTAAAATTTGGGAGTCCTCCCTTCACCTTAGTATAACAGTCCTCGTATGCCTTGACAATAATCTCTGGCAGTGGCCCTTCGGTGCTGAAACCAGTTGAAAATGACCTTAAATAACGGTTGGAAGACGAAAGGCGCACCAATACTGTAGTGTCGCCTCGATATGGGAAACCTTACTCCCACCAAATATGATCCCAAGGTCCGTGGGAAGTAGCGCACTGTGGTGCTGTAGCCATCGCACGGATGCGGAATTTAGGTTCAACCCGTGCTCCTCCTATATTTATTGTCAGTGTAACAAAAATAACGTAGGGTGTAACTCACGACCACTTTACGCAGCTCGCGCACCGCAGCGCCCATCGGCAGATAGCGGTCCTGATACCACATCCCGAACGGGTTCCGCGGATCGAAGTGACTTCCGTGTGGTATCTCCCTAGGTGTCAGATTGGGGGCGAGAAGGTGGCCGGCGAGGTACCCGCCCGCCAGCGGGCAGCAGGCTGCAAATTTTAACCCATACTGCCGCAGGCATGGGATCAGTCTGGCTCGGCGTTGTGGTGAGTGGCAGTTCATGTTGAACATCAAGCCGGGGGATGCGTACTCTGTCTCGACCGTGCGCTCGATGGCACTGTAGATTCCCTGGTACACGGTGGGTTCAAGCCATCCATTCGCGCGGCAAAGTGTGACGATCTCCGCCACCTCCTCGGTCTTATAGTTACTCAACCCGAACATCTCACTGGGGCAATAAATATAAATTAACTCAAGTACCTCGAGAGACGCAGGTACTGACAATTTCCCCTCCTTGTACAGCTCGTCGATGATTTGCATTGTCTCAGTCCATGGCGTCGTGCGGTCGGGCCTGGGCACATATGTAAATCAACTGCACGCCAGAAAGCATACGAATCGCACGCGTGCAGATAAAGAACCCGAATCCTCACGCCCTTCAGTGCCTCGATAGTCTTGGCGTACGCCGCCTTCAGCTTCACGGCGGAGTGGTCGCCAGCCGCGAGCGGATAGATCGGGCCCGACGACTTTCAAAAGCCGAGTATAGGGCAGTTGGACCCTACAAACTTGGCCCCAACCTACTACAAGAAGCAATTGAATGCTTTATAACTGGATTCCTCCATAGCTACTGATAAAATTTCTTGTCAAAGATTGTATTTTCCCCTGGAATGTATACCTGTGTACTATTGTGTTTTGGATGTTGCAAAAAAACAAATCGGGAAAAAGACTTCAGGTTTGTAAAACTTTCTGTGGGCCAGTTCCTACCGTGGGGCATAGGAAAACCTGTGGAGTCTGCGAGTTAGGATATATATATAGATTAGTGAGGCATATCTGAGTAGGTGTCGACAGAACAAGGCATAAAGAATAAAACCCGAGTGAAGCGAAGGCGCATCTTGAAAGCCTTACTTACAGCTAATGTCGGAACCGAAGGCGCGGCCAAAATATTTCCGATTTGGGTCATTTTGAAAGAATTGCTGGTAACTCAGTCAGCTCTTTACGGGTTCACATAAATAAGATTCCGAACTAAAGAAGGCTGTCACCCGCCTTCCGCCGGCATCACCCGAACCCCTCCGGACCCTGCCCTATGACAAAGATCCGACACTAAAATTAAATTATAAAATTCTTGGGGTGAAGTTGGGTTACCTCCATCTCCATTGGAAAAAATGTCGATTCTTTTGTGGTTTCGACTTCCATTTCTGCTGCAACTTCGACGACAAATGTACAACAGCTCCATTCCCACGGTTGAATTTGCAACGAGCCGAAAAGTACATTGGCCGATATGCACGCCACTATGCTGCAGTGGGTATCCAATACATCTAGAACTCCCTACTGTGGTCCCACACCTTTTTGCTCTGCATACAAGCCTAGGGCAAAAATATAGTAAATCCAGAGTGACAGGAACTCACTCGCGGTTTCGTCTTTTGGACGACACCATGGATTTCGAACATGATTGCGAACAACAAGTCGTGGTTTTCTGGAGGGTGCTTGGGTAGGAGCTGAAGGGAACGAGCCCTATCAAATTCATTCTTCTTTCCATAGAGTATGTGTAGTGAGGAGAATATCTCTGCACCCAGGCTGCCAATTTGCAGAGCACTACCAGACATGAGTTACTTTAAGATGTGCGGCAGGAACCATTAGCTAGCTCACACTGCAGCGCGGTTGGCGGTGAATTTCCCCAGTCCCTTCATTTGCTTCATGGATGGACAAAATATCTTGACCTCATTATCCGTGATGAGGAGATACTCGTGGATAGTTTGGGTGGGAGCTATTTCCAACGCAGCATCAAGGATGTCGGACAGCGTCGCAGAGAAAGATGGGGGCTGTCTCCACTTTTTCAAAGGGGGGAAATGAGAGTCGACTTTGTTTCTGAACGTAGCACGCTGTCTGGCACCCACAGAGGCCAGTGAAATAAATTCCAAAAACCATAGAGAACATTGGTATACTGTGCGATTCAGGCCTCAGTTGCTAGTTTATTTGACCCGACAAAAACTTGCCTCTTTATCTTTATCGCTGTGCACCCATCCAGGAACCTGAGCACGAACAACTTTGAGAAATTCCACCACTGTGCTGTCGCCTTTAGTCTGTTCTAAAAAACTGACAAGACAGCGAATGCGGTTGATATAGTCTTCGGATGTCTTGATCGTATTGTCAGAATAAGATGAAGTATCGTAAGATGCAGCTATGCAGTCGAAGTAGGACCTATTATTCTCGTCGAAAGGCTCTGTGTACAGTGCCTCGCAGAGTCGCTTCATGACATCATTTCCCCATGGTGGACCAGATGTGTTGTCCATGAGCTGACCGAGTGTGAAATTAGGGGTTATCTGGTGATTTGGAGTCGACGAGGTGGACATGGTGGAGTGGACTGCGGAATCTGGTGGTCATTGGCAGGCATCTGGATATATACTGATGGCTGGCGCTAATAAAACAAGGTAACAATGTTGGCGCTAATAAAACAAGATAACAATATGTTGGCGGTAATAAAACAAGGTAACAGCTGGTCGATAACAACAAATGACAGCTGAGGTGGACAATTAGTGACTCGGGTGAATATCTGGGACAGCCCCAGGCCCGATTTGAAAGTAACAGTTGGGTGTAAAGCTGTCGATAACAACCTATGACAGCTGTTCAATCCATAATTACCACGCCAAGCTTCCTTATCCGGTACAAAAAGCGACTCGCCGTACTTCCAGGGCAACCATCTACTGTCACTAGTCTCTCTTAGTTCTCTCGTAGACAAATGGTTCAACGGTTGATGCGCATGTGTGAAGTCTGTTATTTGCCGCGGAGTCAGATCACAGCGGGGCCAACGAGAAGCGGACTCACCCAAATTAGGACGGCGGTACATACACCTGCGGCACTTCGCATCCCATCTTTTCAGGACGCTGAGGAAGTAGTGATGGCAGTTTGTTTGAAATGAGTATAATCCCGAGGGGGTGTCCCAAAGCTAATTTGAAGGCTGTTCGACAGGAGGTAAAGCTACTGGAGAGAGTGATCATTTTCCCGATACCTGACTTCCAACATGCCCTGGTGCTGGACTCGAGTTTTGGGATAGTCAAAGGCATGAGACGGTGTCCCGAACCTGATTTTAAGGTGGTTTGAGGAGAGGTAAACCTACTGGAGACCAGGATGGTTTTCCAGACTCATAATATATTACGAATTTCTGCGAAGTTAATTGGATGACATCCAGGATGCCCTGGTTCAGAAGGTGAGCCCTATCACAATCACAGACATGAGGGGGTGTTCCACATTCAATTTGAAGGTGGTTCAAGGAGAAGTAAACCACTGGCGACAGGAATCATTTTCCAGACTTGGATTATCTGCGGGATTTAAATTGGATGACATCCAGGATGCCATGGTGCGGACATTGAGTTCTTGGCAATCATAGACATTAAAGGGTGTTCCACATTCATTTCGAGGGTGGTTCGAGGAGAAGCAAACCCACTGGCAACTGGGAATAAAGTCCAGACACATGTTATATCAGTAATTTCTACTGAATTCAAGTTACATGACACCAAAGATGCCCTGGTGCATACATTCAGCTCTAGAGCAAGCAGTCCCGCATCTCTTGAAGGTGGTTTGAACAGAGCTAAACCCACTGGAGAAGGGGATCATTTTCCAGATGCATATTATATGAGGAATTTCTGCCGAATTAAAGTAGCATGATGTCCATCCAGGATGCCCTGTTGAAGGGACCTAGTTCTTGATCAATCATGATGGTCCGCGTTTTTACCAAGACTGACATTGAATTTATTTCGATGTTTTTTGGATTTTGATTGACCAATGATTAAATCGCCGAAAGTCATGGCGGCCACCCTGGGCTTAGCCACTTCACAAACCCGTTCTCCACACTGATAAGACCTCCCAACTCCATTTTTAAGGGAGTTCGAGATGAGGTGCCCTCCCTGTGGCATGCTTTTGCTGCAGCATGTGTGGTGGCTGTGGTCTTGGGACAAAGTGGCCCAGGCAATGGCCAGGGGACCCAGAGGCTGATCTTGGATGTTCGTACCTTGTTATGTGATGCTTCCCTCCCCTCCAGACCCCCCGATATCGGCCACAACACGTCTCACCAGGGGGACAAGTCGGTGTTGCGAATTGTCTAAAAAGGAAATTCCCACGGCTCCCTGGCACTTACCTCTTATATAGAAAGGTCGTCCAAGCGGTCCCAGCACGTGGAAAGAATTTCGAGGTGTTCGGAGCAGAGGTCGGCACCAGGGAGCGAGGGTCAGATTCTACCCCTAGAAATGGACATTATAGGCTGGGGAATATGGTTCCATATTCTCGGATAGACTGATCATCCTTGATTGGGAATCTAGATTGATGCTTTCAAGACATATGGATTCGCTTTACAGTGTACTTCCAGCTTTTGAATACAAACAAATAGTCAAGTTGTAGTTCTCTAAAGAAGCGTTCATCAGAGGGCCAAGCCTGGGGTATTGTCAGGGAGAGGGGGGAAGGGGGTTACTGTCCTCCCTGGGGTTGTGCTGGTGCCATGCTCATTGAGCAGCCTTACAATGTCGAGGTGACTGTTGCTCGATGCTCGATGCAGCGCACTCTGGCCATATTTGTCGACTAAGTTGACAGATGCATTGCATTCAATGAGCAGCCTTGCAATGTCGAGGTGACCGTGGTTCGACGCAAGATGCAGCGCAGTCTGGCCATATCTGTTGACTAAGTTGACAGATGCATTGCATTCAATGAGCAGCCTTGCAATGTCGAGGTGACCATGGCTCGATGCAAGATGCAGTGCAGTCCAGCCATGTTCCTCGACTAAGTTGACAGATGCATTGTGTTCAATGAGCAGCCTTGCAATGTCGAGGTGACCGTGGCTCGACGCAAGATGCAGCACAGTCTGGCCATATTTGTTGACTAAGTCGACAGATGCATTGCATTCAATGAGCAGCCTTGCAATGTCGAGGTGACCGTGGCTTGATGCAAGATGCAGTGCAGTCTGGCCATATTTGTTGACTAAGTCAACAGATGCATTGCATTCAATGAGCAGCCTTGCAATGTCGAGGTGACCGTGGCTCAACGCAAGATACAGTGCAGTCTGGCCATCTTCCTCGACTAAGTTGACAGATGCATTGCGTTCAATGAGCAGCCTTGCAATGTTGAGGTGACCGTTGCTCGATGCAAGATGCAGCGCAGTCTGGCGATATTTGTTGACTAAGTCGACAGATGCATTGCATTCAATGAGCAGCCTTGCAATGTCGAGGTGACCGTTGCTCGACGCAAGATGCAGTGCAGTCTGGCCATCTTTGTCAACTAAGTGGACAGATGTATTGCATTCAATGAGCAGCCTTGCAATGTCGAGGTGACCGTTGCTCGACGCAAGATGCAGCACAGTCTGGCCATATTTGTCAACTAAGTGGACAGATGTATTGCATTCAATGAGCAGCCTTGCAATGTCGAGGTGACCATTGCTCGATGCAAGATGCAGCGCAGTCCGGCCATCTTTGTCGACTAAGTCGACAGATGCATTGCATTCAATGAGCAGCCTTGCAATGTCGAGGTGACTGTTGCTCGTTGCTCGATGCAGCGCACTCTGGCCATATTTGTTGACTAAGTCGACAGATGCATTGCATTCAATGAGCAGCCTTGCAATGTCGAGGTGACCCTTTCTCGACGCAAGATGCAGCGCAGTCTGGCCATCTTTGTCGACTAAGTCGACAGATGCATTGCATTCAATGAGCAGCCTTGCAATGTCGAGGTGACCGTTGCTCAACGCAAGATGCAGCGCAGTCCGGCCATCTTTGTCGACTAAGTCGACAGATGCATTGCGTTCAATGAGCAGCCTTGCAATGTCGAGGTGACCGTTGCTCAACGCAAGATGCAGCGCAGTCCGGCCATCTTTGTCAACTAAGTCGACAGATGCATTGCGTTCAATGAGCAGCCCTGCAATGTCGAGGTGGCCATTGCTCGACGCAAGATGCAGCGCAGTCCAGCCATCTTTGTCGACTAAGTCGACAGATGCATTGTGTTCAATGAGCAGCCTTGCAATGTCGAGGTGGCCATTGCTCGATGCAAGATGCAGTGCAGTCCAGCCATCTTTGTCGACTAAGTCGACAGATGCATTGAGTTCAATGAGCAGCCTTGCAATGTCGAGGTGACCGTTGCTCGACGCAAGATGCAGCGCAGTCTGGCGATATCTGTTGACTAAGTCGACAGATGCATTGTGTTCAATGAGCAGCCTTGCAATGTCGAGGTGACCGTTGCTCGATGCAAGATGCAGCACAGTTTGGCCATCTTTGTCGACTAAGTCACCAAATGCATTGCGTTCAATGAGCAGCCCTGCAATGGCGAGGTGACCGTTGCTCAATGCAAGATGCAGCGCAGTCTTGCCATATTTGTTGACTAAGTCAACAGATGCATTGTGTTCAATGAGCAGCCTTGCAATGTCAAGGTGACCGTTGCTCGAAGCAAGATGCAGTGCAGTCCAGCCATATTTGTTGACTAAGTTGACAGATGCATTGCATTCAATGAGCAGCCTTGCAATGTTGAGGTGACCATTGCTCAATGCAAGATGCAGCGCAGTCTGGCCATCTTGGGTGGCTTGGTCAATGGGTGTGCTGCATTTGATGAGCAGGAAGTGCACTCCCTCAGTGTAGCCCATTTCAGCACACATACACACTGCAGGTGATATAGGTCCACCCCAAACATGGGTCCAATAGGGATCAATGTGCTGTAATTCATACAAAGCAGCATGTTGGCTGCTTCCATCCTCCAGAAGATGCATTGATGAGGGAAGTAATGCCTCCTGGTCCCAGTCAGCGCAAAGCTGCAAGTGATGGAACCAATATTTTGCTGCATACAATGACATTGGGTAATCTGGGAGTGTGTCCTTGGTCATGAATGTTTGGGGTCAGAAAAAAGGAGGAGATAGCGGACACAAGTTTGGGTAATAAATCTGTGGGAGACACCATTTGTAAGGTCAATGATTGAGCCAAATTCCTGATGGAATTGTGGGGAAAGGATATAATCCTTGACAGATGAATGTGCAAAGGCAATTGACTGATCCTGGCCCTTGTTTTTGATCACAATCAGGCCCTCTAACAATTTGAAGATATCAGAGTTACCCCCACGTCTATTCGGGTCATAAATGGATTTAGCTAGGTCGGAAAAGTTGAACTTGGGGTCAGCTAGGGGGAATGCGAGAGCATCTGCCAGCTCATCCGATGTAAGTTCTCTGGCGGAGAACACAAGCCACCGGAAAATTGCTTGGATAAAAACAGTTTTTTTGAGAGATTCTTTTGCCCGCATTAAGAAACGGCTATAAATCCCGAACAGATCAGCTGGGAGGCCTGCAAGGCTCTCCTCCACATCCTCTCGGAAATAACAACCACGCAGTTCAATGAGGAGACATGCAGCCAAGCGAAACCTGGATATGCAAGTTAGCTTAAGGATAAATCAGTGTGGTGAGCGGTCTGACATTCCGTTGCTCTTCTGCACAATTTGCTCTGTGACATCCTTTGCATAATTGTTATCGCTAGCCCAATTTCTGTTCTTGGGAATTTCACTGCCAACGAAGGAGCTAATGTCATCATTTGAGACACTGGAACCAAGCTCGATGAAGGTTACATCCTTGAATGCTGTTTGGAATTCCTCGAGAGGTTGACTGGTAAACAGGAGATGCGGTGCATTTTTGGTGGGATGGTGTAGGCTGTGAATGAACTCAACAAGAAGCTTCCAATCGGTCTTGCGGCATTCATCGAGTCCATCAATGACAATATACGTCCGTTCCAACTCTGAAAGTAAATTCTCGAGGACTTCTTGGAGATGTCTGTGTTGTGGCTGTATCATTCCGTTTCCTAGTGTTTTATACAGCTGACAAAGGAGCTATAGGGCAAAGGCAACCACCCAGAGAGCTGCCAGACAATAGAACGTAACATGATGTCCATGCGCTGCCGCTCGTTCCTAAAATCGAAATAGAAATATGCAACAGCTGACTGCTCGGGACAGGCCTTGACAATTTCTTCGATCACTGTCGAGCTGTCGGTATTGTCAGCAGCAGATTAATGTTATGTACATGGCAGCAATACAAATCACCTTAGTACGCTCTTTCCAGTACCAGCTGCAAAGAATTATTAGACATTGAATTGGAACAATAAAATTAACTTACAGATTCCTTTGATCCATAAAGCACCGGGCGTGGCCTGCCATTCAACGAATCGGACATCACTTAGGAGCCAGCGTCCAGTGGCTTCATGATGAATGCTCAGCAGTTCATATTGTCTGTCCTTTGTATTGGGAGGAGACTCCAACCACTTGCACAGAACTTCCTCGAGTCTAGACATAATTCAGTTTGCAAAATATTCAACATAGGAAATTTGATTAACCCTTGACCCAGGTGTACACTGTTATCATTGAGAAAGGACTTTGGGAAAGGAACAGGGGACACTTCACCGACATACATTTTATTACCAAAAATCACAGTGGGACCCTCCCCCTTACCCCCGCTGCCACCCGTGCCACCCTGTTCACCCGATCCACCCGAACCTCCATAGCCCCCTGGGGACAAGATATCAAGATGTTAACGTCCCAATAAAGCTCCATACACACCAGAAATGCTATCAATGTAGTAATTGACGTTATTGACTTTCTTGTTCTCGCCAGACATGGTAAAAATGGATCACCGATCTTCTGCGTCTGGAACACTATGTGAGCCATGAGTGAAGATTAGACAGCAGAAAGAGCTGCCCACAGAAAGGATGAGGACGTATTCCGGTGCAGTGGACGTGGAGGTGGAAGACAAGAGTGGTCGCCTTGAGCGCCTCGTGTCGAACAGCACGCACTTTCGCACGATGAATGTACGAGAAGGAAGGAGTCGGAGCCTTCCGGGCCGGCTACTACAAATGAGCCGGTGTGTCACGTTGGTTAAATTTCAGAAAAATTGTCATTCCAAGGGGTTCAAATTGCCCAAAATCGCATCCATTGCCCAAGGCATCCGAGCCAAAAAAATGGTCTGATTCAATCGGTCGTGCGCTCGATTCGGTCCACACTTGGAATGGCGGGGTTGCCCGGGAAGAGTGCGAGGGGTTGGTTGTTTCCATGGTGCCACGTAGGCTGTATGGGGCAGTACTAGTATAGGTTGAAGCGGCGTTGGCGTGATTGGATGAAACGGTGACGTAGGTAACGTAGGGCGGGAAGAGTGCAGATTGATGTCCCGATCAGCTGGGTGTTATCTGCCATGTGGCTGTGAAGTTATCTGCCACTTCGCATTTTGACTGTATTATACCCCTCCCTAATTTGCGTAAATAATAATGCAGCCTTAATAAAGAACTTAGACTCATCCTACGTCTTCAGATCTTCGAAAACCGTGGTGAGTGAAATAAACTAGCCAGATGGCAGATAACTTTGTGACTGGCAGATACTGTCACGTCACACAGTTACCTGCCTCAGTCCTTCCCTCCGCCTCACTCCGCCTCACTACTGTACTATTTCATTCAATTCGTATGTCACGCGTCACGGCGGCCAAAATATACGAAAATTTTCATACTTGTCACGGGTCACCGAGGGCATCTTCGAATATGCGAAACAAGTCACGAAATCGGCGAAAAATGACTCAAAAGTCAAATTTTCGGGTGCGCAGCGTGTTTTGTTTCAAAAAGCCCCCCCAAAAGATGAGTTTGAACCGATTCAGATCTAAATCAGCTGAAACTACCGTGGATCCCTCCGTCTCCACTCGTTTCCTCACTTTCTGGAAGGGTTTCCGGCCCAACGAGCTATGCCGGATATACGAACTTTTTTAGGTGTCACGGTCCGCCTGGGCAATCTACGAAAAGCAAAGTTCGAATTTTTGGGTCACAGGTCACAGCCCGTTAGAATTGAACGAAATGGTACAGTACATCTGTTCCACCATAAATTCGCATTGCACCCTTGAAACTTGCAATGGGGAAGCTTTTGGCAACTTGAGATCTCCATTAAAAGGCACCAAAGCACTGCTGTCGCGGAAAGCGCTGGCTGGGAGTCGAAACTGCCTGGCATCGGTATTCTGCACGGATCCTTTCAGACCGGTTGACTTGGGTGCACAAAATGTGTTTTGCACTCTCTCTCCACGGATGGCTTGGAAAACTGCGTCCTTGGATCCATTTTCTTACCAATTATTGATCTTTACATTATCTCCAGCTTGCAACGCCGCGACGGCACGCGAGATGGAACGGAATGGGATGCGTGGACTCAGGTTGTCACACCTACCATCCCAGTGTGTGTATAAAGCAAGTTCTCATTCAATTCTTCTTGCTAACACGTCCATTTTTGTTTTTTGTCTTCGGGCAGCCTGGAGACTTCGCAGATCCACCGTGTTTGCGCGCTGCGGGGTCTATTCTGGTGCCACCTGTGGGAAAATTACAACCCAACTGCTCAGCCCGATAGCGCCATGCGCGTGGTAATCCGTTTCGACTAGAACATACGCGTATAATCAAGTGTTTACAATCCAGCATCCATCCTGGCAGGGATACGCCGTGCTAAAAAAACTCGCACATCCAGCGTTCCACTCAATGCTCTTCACAAGCAGAGCTGTCTCGGGGCATCAAACGCCTCCGCTCCGCACCTGCAAAATCCGGTCGTTCGTGTTCAGATCCTCCCGACAGCGCAGGTAACATATTTAAGCTGCAATACTCGGTAACGTTGTCCGGGTTGCCGGCAATTCATCGTGGACATAAACAGATATCTGTGTCTTACCTCTGGCCCTATTTCATCTACAATTCCTGCCGCGCGATTCCTCTGCTACTATTCTGTATTTTAGCTGATTCGGTACCCTGTAAACCTTTAGACAATAGAATAGCGATCTTTCATGATCAAACGGAACCAGAAGGAAGAGTTCTACTGAGTTCTCTGAATCCTCCCTCATTCTTTCCTTTTTGGAGTTCTTTTCCGCGTTTTCCCAGCACGGGACCCAGTACATTGAAATAAAAACCGAAGTGCACAGTTGGCGGTGCTCAGGTGCTGTGTTCTGAGTACTGATGTTTGGCTGCAACCTTTGTGTGTTTGGCTACACCGTCTACTTTCTCATGAGCTCAGCCTTTCTCGTTTATGGCCTTGTCACTCTTGAACCCTCTTCACCCAGGGAAATCTCGGCTCTTGGACTCTTGGGTTCGTTGTGCCTTATTCAGCTATGGCGTGGGGATCATCTCTCCCAAATTTCATGTCGTCTTCTGTTTTGCCCTCTCCTTTGTCCTCGTAGTTCCCCCTCTCGTTGACCTTTACTACCCTCAGGCCACCTTTGTCTGGATTACAGACACAATTCTCTGCGGATTTGCGGCGCTCGCGTTCGTCAATACGCTCTTCCTGCTGCTCTCTGCGCTGGTGCACGATGTCCGCCAGTGGCTCTATGGAGTTGCACAACCCGGCCCCACATCGGTGCCCGCTGCGCTCGCACTGCAGCGGCTGCGCTCCGAGCTCACAAAGCTGCCCCCTGGGATCGTTTCCCTCTCCTTCTCCGCGTTCGTCGTCTCGGGTTTGTGGGCCAAGGACGATGTCGTGTCGCTGAAGCGGCCGCTATTCGAGAATGTCCGCTCTGCGCTGCTTTACATTCTGCGCGGACTGGAGGTTCTCTTCGTGGGGCTCCTGGTCCTGATGGTCCTGGTGTTTTTGGCCTGGCTGAAGAACAGACCACAGTCTGGAACTGGTGCACGGGCGCCGGTGATAGAGGTGTCGTTTGACGAGGTCTCTGAGAAGGAAAAGGAGTGCATCAATACGGAAACTAAGGATGAAACGGGATAGGCTCTGCTGCGTCGGAAATTGGCAAGTCATTCCTACTTTTCTTACTTTACTTTCATGCTAAATATGGTCCCAGAGATTTCGCTTACAGGAAAGCTTATTCACGGGCCCCGTCCACAAGTTTATCGCTCTCCCTCTCCTGTTATGCATCCCCATAGCGCAGAGGCCGGTACTCTTCGCACCACCAAATGCACGCTTACCATCCTCCGCCTCATCGCACTCCTCTTCGTCCTTGAGCTCCGCCTCGTATATGCGCGCCAGCCCATAGAGCACGCAAGCTGCAGGAGGGTCCCACCACGCCTACCGTCCTCTATCTCGGCGATCCACCCCCTCTCCTCGGAGCCTCTTGCGCAGGATGCGTATCGATGGCCTGCTAGCACCGCATGCGCATCGGCGTACGGACCTCGCCCAGCCCCAGCCCCAGCCCCAGCCCCACCCCCACGGAGCTCAAGAACGGCTTGGGTGTGTGCAAGCGCAAGCGCACGTAGATCGCACCACGTCTCCCTCAGCCTGCTCGCGCCCCTCGAGGACGGACGACACAAGTCAAGCTCGTCTCCGCCCTTGGCGGGTCTTCCATGCCGGTGGTGTGGTGTTGCTGAAGCTTGGAGAAGGTGCTACTCGACGTCGCTGGAGAAAGCGCGATTCTACGGCGCCGCTGCGGTCCTGCGGGGGATCGAAGTCCTCTTAGACTCCTGATGCTGTTGCTCTCCCGCTGGACATTTCCTCGGCGCGCAGGACCCGCAGACGCCGCCGTGCGGTACGTCGTCGGGCGACGGCTGAGCTGGGGAGAGCTGCGCAAGAGGTGTTTAGTGCATCGCGCGCTGGCTCGAGTCGTTTCTGCTAGGGCGGGTGGGAGACGCATGCGTCTATCTGACGCGGCGGTATCGCCCGTCTGACGATGTACCAAGCTTCGCCTTCCTCTGGGCTCTTGCGTATCGTTCCCTCATTCCCTATACATGTCCTCCATACCATTACTTTTCGAAACGTGCGTGTATATACTGTATTTTACTTGTATCTGCTACTCGTAGTCCTCCCAAATGTACAGAGTCCTGTCAATTTCAGACCGCTTCTCATTATAACTTTCTCTCATGACTTCGCATACCGTCTCCTTCGTCTCTAATCCTTTCTTGCGCCCCATCCGGATCCCTGAGCACCCGTTCTGCCTCTGCCTCTGCCGCGGATAGCGAGACCCCGCCTGCCCACCAGCTCCTAGCAACAGCATCAAAAGCCTCACGAAGAGGACTTCGACCCTGCGAGCCGCGCATGTTAATCAAGGGTTCCTCCAGCGTTCCACCTGCGTTTAAGCTTTTCCCGAGCTCCGCCGGGGTCGGTGCTGGGGCGACGCGGACGCGGATGCCTGTGATCCATCCGTGGCCGTCCTGCGTGAGGGAGGAGAGGCGAGAGATCGCGTAGAATCACTCATAAATCTCCGGGGCAGCATCGAGCCTCCATTCCAGCCCTCTTCGTTTCAAAAACCACATCTACCTCGTCAAACAGCACCAAGACGGACGGCGAGAGCCCATCCACCAAGTACTTCTTCCGTGCGTAGCTCCGACGAGATTGGGTGCGAATGGCGGTACAGCGCGCCAGCTGGAAAACGGCTTCCGCAACAAGTACTGACTCGGCAGGATCCAGAGGACGTCGAGTATCGGGGAGGCAGATGGAGTCCGCGGCGCGGGGAAGCACTAGGGGAGGGAAGGCTCGGAGCGGCATGGGATGGCGCCGGATGGGAGGAAGGGCAGCGTGAGTGCGCAGAGCAGCTTCTGGTGTGGCGCGCGAAGCTGGGTGGACGGCGGAGAACAGACCTGCGCGCGCCGGCGGAGATGCTTCCATGCGCGCACTGGCCAAGCGGGGTGGTGCTGTGGCCGAGGGTCTTGTCGAGCACATACAGCGAGCGAATGACCTTGCGCGCCAGGGATGCATGGTATGCCCGGGTGACGACGGATGTCTCCCTCAGCAACGATCAGTGCAAAAACGACGTCCTCCTCCCTCCAAGCTCAACGATACCTGCTTGATCGCCTGCTTGACCCTCGTCCCACCCCTTCCAAGTGCAGCCCCGCAGCTTGCTCAGGGACATCCGCGGCCAATAGCCCATCCTCAGCTGCGTGTCAGTCAGGATGTCGACTAACCCGCGGCCCGCCACATCCAACACATCCGGAATCTAAAAAGGCCAACAATGGCAGCATGGCGCTACCCCCGATGTACACTTATGCCTTGCGCTTGAAGACGGCGGGCTGAGGCTAAGAGATGCCGTTGGCTACGACCGTCTTCGCTTCACCTCAGTATCCTCCCAGTGCATCGCACTGCACCACCGTGAATGCACGCCCACGCCTGTACTGCGCCGCTGCAGAGTACAGCGGACTGGCTATGAGGACGAGGTTCGTCGCGATCGGTGGAAGAGGCGGATTCCCGTATATAGGGTGGTTCCGCGGCTGTGGGTGTCTGCGGTACGTCGTCAGGGAGCTGTCTGAACGAAAGAACTGGCTCCGCCGCACCGCGCGTAGCTTCCAGAATGGCCGCGCCGCGATGAGGTCGTCTGGATAATGACGAGGGCGCCTTCCGTATTAACCTCCGCCTTCGCCGCCTGCTCCATCCATCCTTCTTCTGCATCTTCGTCTGCCACAGGAGTGTCTTTGGTGTCGCGTCCCTTCTTCCCCGTCTCCGTACGGGTGTGTGCTGCTGCTGCACACCGTCGTCGGGTGCACTCCTTCGTACTCTTCGTCTCCATTTCGGCGACCACCCTCTGTACGACGCATCCACCCCCAACCGACACCACATCTCCTGACGCCCAGTCAAGTCGATGCTGCAGGGCCATCTCGGAGGTGACCGATCTCAGTCTTCACCACCGCGAAGGTCGCGCACACCAACACTTCCACGGCGTAGAATTCCACCTGCAGCATCTTCCACACGGTTACCGCTTGCAGCACCGCGCGGGTTCTGACGTTCTTCGCCCATCCTCGAGTAAGGCATACTCGGCGCCTCGCGGCGCGTACGAGCGCCTATAGTAGCACAAGAAGGGGGATCGAATTCCTCCTTCACCTCGCTACCGCACGCAGCGGGTCCCCAGTGCCATCCGCTCATCGCGAGACCAAAGGACATGCACGGCTGCGGACGCGGCGCAAGCTCATGTCAATCCAGAATGCTGAGGAGCTCCTCGATGATGTGCGCCAGATGCCGAGGTACGTCGTGCGGCAGGTCGAAGGGAGGGTGTCGGGCAGGAAGACTATGAGAGTCGCAGGTGTGTGTATCCGAAATTGGCGCACTCGGGTACGCGAGGATGAGAGTCCACTCCACAGGCGCCGAAGATATGAGGAGAGGCCGGGGAAGGAAGGCCTGAGTCGCTCCACGCCGGGGGTGAGGCCGATACGACTAATTGGCCAAGGAAAGAAGGTACTGCTGGAGGAAGAAGGCGAGTGACAATGGTACTGCTGCGCGAGGTAGACGAGAGGCTGAAGAGCCGCAGCGCGAACTGTTAGATAAGCGTTTCTGTCGCGAGCTCGATGGACGGCTTCGCAAAGTCCGTATAGTGGCGCAAAAGTCTAGAAAATGAGTCAAGGATTCCTGATAGAACGCGGAGGGACAAACCGACATTGTCAAGGAATGGCAACATAATTATCTCTGATCTCCCGATGCAGCAGCTTCGTGCAGAAGACCTTTGGTGTCTTCAGCAGCACTAAAGTGCCGGTGTGGTCGCGTAGGCAGTCGGTGATGATCCCGCCAATATGCTCGCGGAACGGGAGGTGGGGCTTTTGTAATGCGAATGAGGCCACCCAACACACTTAAGGACACCATTGCGTCGTGCGCTGGAACGGCGACTGCTACGAGCGAGCAGATCGCAATGTTCGTCGCAGACTTCATGCACCGCGACGAGATGCACGGTCCGAGCCAGGTCGTCGGACGAGAAGTCGAACGTGCCCCGTAGACGTGGCAAGACTGAGAATGGGGTCTGCAAGTGGCATCACGCAGAATTACGGTCGGTAAATAGAACGCTCCCTTGCTTCGCTGCCACGGTGCAGCAAAGAGCGCTTCTCTGCGATCGATTTAGCAAGCTAGCAGATTCAGAAACTTCACAGACGCACCTGCACCAAAGGAGCCCGCTCACGTCTGTGAAACGAGATTGGACGTCCGTTCTGGGATCCCAAGCTGTTCGCCCGTGGGTCTATACCCTTGGAGTTCAGCCTGACTCCGGCTCCGCCTAAACTTCACATAGCGGCTGAGTAGGGCCACGGCACACGTCTTACAGCTTTGAAAGCACCTCCGAGCTTAATAGAATTTGAATGATTCTTCCGTGAGATCGATTGAAGGAAGAACCTGAGATGATAAACCGAAGAGAAATGGCTTTCGAGTCCGGGCGGTGACCGGTACTGCGAGTCCAGAAAGTTGCAAGGAAAGATTAAATTCCAGCAGAAAACTCGCACGTAGTGTTAGCGAAGGTGGAAACCTTGAAGCAATGGATAGATGACCGCGAGTGGCAAGCCTAACCTGTTTGGCAGCGGCTGCCACACCAAGCAACGCCTGCGACCATTTTAGGTAATTTCGTGCGACACGCGACAACGTGACCAAAACGCGTCAGATCTGCAGCAACAACGCGCGCGATAGGTTCCTAATTTCGTTTAGGATTTGGCTTCCAGGAGATCCGCGTGAATGCAGAGAGGTTCTGCATCTCAAACATATCAGGTTTCGACTAGTCTCTCACAAGGTCTCTCATATTGCCCTCGTAGACAGACGCTTCAACATGGGAAGTTCGTACCTCGTAGGTTTCGACTAGCCGGAAATTCCATGCCTTCAGATTTTCTTTTAAAACATGAGGCACGAAATTGAAGAATCAGAATGGCTCTAACCACATTCGGATTTGTTGAACTACAGTCTAGCTTTTTGACGGGGCTCGAGCGTAACGAGACAAAACGGTGAAACACCTCATTGTTGATATTGAGTCCGTGGCCATTCCTTGGCCAACGGGCTGGTCCGGGCTGGATCTACAGCACCCAACTTGAAGGCAGAGGAAAGTCCAGCGAAGATAGGTATGTCTTTGGCTGACTATTGAACACACATCTGTTCCTTACCCACTTAGCCCAAGATACTCCAGCACGCTTTGAATTCACCGGTTTTTTTTGGCAGTCAAGGAAGCGACACAACATATATCTGACGAGCCAGTCACGAAGTCTCGAAGAAGCGTAAAACCGCTGATGATAGTGCTCCGGGGGAGGCCGATGACAAGGGAGAGGGTTCTTCGAACGGGCGATCTCGTTGCCACTAATATTTCAGCGCCATTAATCGAATAAATGTAGACACGGGCAACTGCTAGTACTTTTGGAATCGACTGTAATGATTTGATCGGACCAAATACTACCAATCGTGTGTGTGGATTCACAAATAAACAATACCAATTAATACCCCTCTTTGGTTCTTCCTATCCTCTCCCATCTCGATTCCTGTAGGCAAGCTCACTACCTCTCACAATACGTTTTATAATAAAGTTTCAGCTCTACCAGCAGATCAGCCTCTGACCTCATGATGGATCGTAACATGACCAGTATGTTCGCTCTTTTAGTTTCTTGCTCCCCTACTAGTAAGAAGTTCCCATTCTAGCCATTAGCGGCAATTTCGCCGAAACACAGATGCTCACGATTCTCAACGGCGTCAAGGCGAAGCACGGGACGGCGTTCACAGACGCCATTCATACCTTTCTGCACACGCAGAAGCCCTTTTCGGAGGCAAGATTCTCGTTCGTTGCCAAATTCTTCGGCCTCTCGGCAGATCCCCAGGATCCATTTGCGGGCTGGGCCGACCTTGCACCCGAGATCCCATCTGTCCTTCTGCCGTCCTCCGTCGTAAAAAGGATCATTAGATCCACGGTCGATTCATTCGTGAGTCCAGGCTCCATACCGGAACTGGGAAACGGGGCTGCCACTGGACTGTTCCTTTCTGGAGTGAGTACTGCTTTTCCACTCGTGAAGCCGCTGACGAGGAACTGTTAGACTTTCCAGGCTATCGTGTGTTTATTCGGCGGGGTTCTCCGCGACAGGCCCGAACAATCGGTGCCCGGGACCGACTTGAGCAGCGGAGGAAAGGTTGCGGGAGAAATATTCTGCAAAGACCAAATGCTCATCTTCCGCCGGGAGCTCAAACACCGACTCGGCGAGAAGGAATTCGGAAACTACGTAGCCCAGGTTATTTACGAAATCTATGGTATGGTCTTCTCCGTCGAGCGACGTTCTTGATGCTCACATATCATCCATAAAGCCGTCTGGCATTTGAATCGCCAAACAAACATCGACATCGCCGAAACAAATCTCATTCCGGTCGTTGCCTGTCTTTATGACGGGTTACAGGCGCACTTTATCGCCTTCAATGGTGTCGATTTCAGCAGACGCAGTTTTCCTGCGGCGACGCTTAAGACTCAAGGGCTCCAAGGCGTGGGAGACTACCTAAACCACAGTCTGAGCGGTGCGTTTTTTCGTCCATCTCCGTTGAATTGTACCAAGCTTCGAGTCCAGTACATGAGTACACATTCGCTGTGCTGCTCAATGGGTATTATAGAACGTTACAGTTGTATTATGAACGAACGATGAGGAGAGGAGAGAAGGGAGACGTAAGTGATTCCACAATTTTTTTTGGTATTGCTTTGGGTCTCATCAGCTTCAGGCCAGCGCCCCGGGATCGCACCGCGCGGTCACCACGCTTCCTGCACCACCACCCATGGGGGAGCAGATAGACCGCCTCTCGGCCGAAGGGTGGCAGTCGGCACTTGAACTCGCCTATGATGCGCGTGAGTGCTTCAGGCGAGCCAAAGAATATCGAAGCGACCAGCGTGCCGAAGAGGGGCTGGATAAGCTGTCCGAAAGGTAGGACTTTCAGATGCTGTATCTCCAGATCAACTGATACTGTACCAGCCTCAGGGCATGGTCATCGGACATCGGCGTCGACCTCTGCACGCCGTCCATGGCTGAACAGAAAACGACTGAGGTGTTCGATGGGTACCTCGGCAGTCTCTGCCATGACCCGGACACCCTGTGGAAGCCACAGTTCCCCGGGTTCTTTCCTCTCACTGCCCAGGTAAACGACTATTACTGTAACTTTCTTGCTGTTCATCCGGATCAACCTAGGAACGGCGGAAACGAGCGGTCGATGATTTTTGGGGATCCTTACTCCCGTCATACCGCCAATTGTTCGAGCCGATCTTCTTGCGCGATGGCGACAGCCACAGGTCCCTGGCCACAGCCGCCCACCAACCCCCAGACCTGACTCGGGGTGGATTGGCGGGAATCGGGTCGGAGTTTGAGGTCAATTGTTTGCTGTTCGCATTGGAGAAATCACGCGAGAGTGGACACTGGGGTATCGTAGTGTCATAGTGGTATTTATGTACGAGCCTCCTACGAGTAGGCCTCCAACGTTTTAACCAATCGAAGCTCTTCTTGAGTATAAAATATACCAAGTGTGAGTGTGAGTTTGAAGTATGACGACGATCAGGTACCAGCCGTCGGCGATTGCCATTACTTCCTGAAAGCCTAAAACACTGGATCATTTTTGTACTAATTTAATTTGAATTTGTTTAAAGTAATCAGTTTAACCTCGGTTCGACGATCATTCAACGTAGTTGAATGCAGTGGTTGAAAGGGGAGGACTAGTACGAGGGAAGCGAAGAACTGGGTGGGTTTGAACGGGTGAAGAATGGTTGAACACTTGGTTAAACAGGTTAATGTTTTGCCCGTTGCCCAGTGAAGTTTAATTTTTGGGACAAGATAGTTAATACAATTGGGTGTCGTGTCAATTGAAAAGTGTTTTAGGTAGGAGGAAAAAATGCTGAGACTCCCTGGAGCTCACCGGTTATTGGTTATTGGGGGAGAGACAAAGAATACAGTGAAAACCGGCGAGATTCGCTGACTTTGTGCATGCAGTGAAAACCGGCAAGATTCACTGACTTTCTGCACTACCAGAAACTAAGCGTCACCGATTTTGTGTGCTTGTTGAAAACCGTCGAGAGTCGCTGAAAGTCGCCGTCTTTTGGCGCGGTGGGTGAACCGTCACGGGTCGGCGGCCCGCCCGATGCGAGCATATTATCCCTATCCCTATTCCTATCGATGTTGATATTACTCATGCATTAAATTATAAAAGTCGAGATCCATAATCCCTGACTAAGGAAGTCCAAAGGCCCCTGTCAGCACGCTATCCAGTCTTATCCAGTCAGCAAACCCTCGCCTCGCCATCTGAACCGACCAACGCAAAATTCTTGCGTTACTCAGCCGAGAGCTCTGAACCTTTTAAATTATATGCCTCTCTGTTTTCCAGCATCTACTTTAGCTGACAAACACCGTATTCCGTTGATTTTAGTAAGAGTCAGAGTCACTTGGCTCGCCATTCCACTCATTGATCTGCAGGGAACTTCGTCGTATGGACTTGAAGGTGCTGCCTCCGCCAGGGTCACCGACAAGGCTACCGGTCAACGGCTCGTCGACATCTTCCTCAAGGCCGGGGGTAAGACAATCGATACCGCCAATCTATATGCGGACGCAACATCTGAGAAGTTTCTGGCTCAGCTGGATGTTAAAGCAGCAGGTATTGACACTAAGTAAGATTTAATCTCTCTTTGTTCACTGGGCGACGGCTCATATCGTATCCACCAGGATATATCCAATCCAGCCTGGCGCACATGCTCCAGAAAATCTTCGCCGCGCCGTGAAGGAGTCTGTCAAAGCATTGGGCCCGCACAAGATCAATGTTTTGTATCTCCATGTCCCCGATAGGTCGGTGCCGTTTGTCGACACCGCCAGAGAGATCAACGAGCTGCACAAAGAGGGTCTATTGTGCGTCCCCTCGCTTTAAATTCATTTCCAAGACCGAGTCTCTGATTTGCGAGAATAGCCGCGAGTTTGGCCTGAGCAATTTATATGCTTGGGAGGTGCGTCCAACTCTCGATCACATCCACAGCTTTCTCAATTTCAAACACTGACCGGAATCTGGCTAGGTCGCCGAGTTTTACCTCGTCGCAGAAAAGAACGGATGGATTCGGCCCACCGTCTACCAGGGTGTTTGTAACCTGTTGAAACGTCAAGCAGAGTCCGAGTGCGTCGCATTCAAACCACGTTGATCTTTGTGTTGTGTTCTCATCGAAGCATTACTAGACTGTTCCCCTTCCTGAAGAAGTTCGGCATTCGGTTCTACGGTTACTCGCCTCTCGCCGGGAGTGTCTTGGCCGGAAGGATCTCGGTGTAGCCATGAAAGATAGATCTAGATTCGATACTAAGCAGTGGGCGATTTCATGGGACAGTAATTTATTGGTGAGTACTCCCCTTTGATTCCCGCCGCCCGGGAGCTGCGCGATGAAGTTGTAAGTCTGCTAAAAACTGCGCATTAATAACTCGTGTTGACTATAAGTGGTGGGCAGGTTAAATACGGCTTCTCCCTTCCCGAGATTGCCTTTCGATGGCTCCAGCACCACTCCGAGCTCGGAAAGATTTCTAACAGCGATGCTATAGTTATAGGGTGAAGCTCAATTGAACAACTGAACCAGACCATCGCATGGAGGTGCGTGCCTTGGTCTTCGCCACATCTCCAAGTACTGACAGCCGTGCAGTGAAGAGGGGCCTCTCCCAGCAGAGGTTGTCAAACTTGTCAACGATTTGTTTGCGAGGAACAAGGGCCCCTTACACCACTACGCCGCATAGAACGCCCTACTAGTAATCATCGAACAACCAAGTACATGAATACTAAAGCTACTCCATTAGCCGCCTTATCAGTTTTCGAGCCAATAAGACAGTGAGGAGCGGCTCGAACCCCAACTGAGTCCTTCAATTTACAGTAACTTCTTATCTTCCAAACCGTGGTTTCAGCACGACTTCTGAGAAATCTCGCAAGGCGGCCTAGCCCTTCATCGAATGCGAGGCGAGCGAAATGGAAGGCAAACTTCAGCGCGTACTAAAAATTCAAGTCAGGAGACAAGGGATAATTAATATTGTGGAAATCCAAGGAGACAGAAAGTTGTGTGACACTGACAGTTCACAAATTTTCTCTTGAATTATAACTGTTACCAAGCCGGGGTGGGAAGCCCCCGCTGATCAGTTCAACCTCATTGCAACCAAGTTCAACTGTATCAAAATTGCAAGTAGCAGGTTTCTGAATGACTCCACTGATTTATTCTTTCAGTAGGTATTTTAAGTCGTTGAAAATAAGCGCTCAGTTAGGTATAGTGCTTAGTGAGACAAATAGGCGGTGCAGATCATTGATATGACAGGACTTCTCTCACGCACTCTTCCAGCTCACCGGAATCCGTACTCATAGCTTACCACCCCAAAATGACCTCCCCCCAGTTCTTCTCCAGCACTTTTACCCCGAGGCGGCCTCCGTCACGGTCGCCGCTCCCTTCGTCAGGGTCAGAGACAGGTTGGCCCGCGGTTTCGCAGCACACGCATTCTTCAAGGCCCTCTACATGTTCTGTTCGCTCATAAACGATGCGCACAAGTGGCTCACCGGTGCCAGTCCCGCCACTAGACCTGTCACACTCGAAGACGGCACCATCGACCCCGCGGCACTTGGTGTGGCCGGTACCGATTCACCTGCCCCAGCCGAGTCCACTGAGTCCACGGTGATGGTCAACGTCTTCTCCCTCCTCTCCTTCTCCTACTACTTCATCCAGCAGTGGTTCATCGCCGACATCGTGTCTCTGCGGCGTCCACTGCTCGAGAACCTTGCCGCGGCGCTGCTGTACACCCTCCGCGGCCTCGACGTCACTTTCGTCTCGTTCCTGATTCTTGTGTTTGTGATCTGGTTGAAGAAGCGGCCATCGTATGCGGTGGCACAAGCACCCGCTCGGCCCGTGGAGGTCCTGTTTAACGGAGTCGCAACAAAGGAGGAGAAGGAATACATGGAGACAAAGGGTTGAATCGTACGCGCACGACGGAAGTTATACGGGATCCAGCACCTACTACTCCTACTTTCGCTTTCACAAACTGCGCCACCGCTCTTTTGGACAATAAATGCATGCTTGTGTATGAACTGTGGATATCGGAGATCAATTCGCAGCAGCGACTGGCTCGGAAGTCGAGCTCAATCGTCTTTCCATCGAGCTCGCTTTTTCTTTTGATAATTGCGGAAAGTTTGGCAATGGCATACCGGTCAACCATGGCGTGCGTGCGTTCAATCCGAGTTCAACCAAGTTTAATTTCTTGAAATCAGCAGGTAGCACGATTTGAACTTCTTCCCTTAGTCTTGTTTTAGTCTCTGACAAAAAGACGCTCGGTGCCTTTGAGCTTGCGCTCAGTAAGCTGTGCAGATCACGAACATTGTCGACGTCAGACAGCGGCGCTGTGAGTTTGACACTAATCTGACATCCGTCACGTCTCTTTCTCTCACACACATAAGTACATTTCCCAATCGTCGAGCCATCATACCCCCACAGACTCGTGACTCTACAATGGCGCAATCCTCGGTCTCCGCCAGAGCCTACATTAAAGGCTATGCCATCTTCGTCGTCTTCCTTGCCATCCTCCTGTTCACCCCTGCTCTCATCGACCTCTACTACCCCCAGGCAACCTCCGTCAGAGCCGCCTTTGTATGGGCCGGAAACAGATTTACGCGTGGCTTTGCAGCCTTTACATTCCTCTGCGCAATCTACAATATCGTTGCCCTGTTCAACCATACGTATAAGTGGCTCAGTGGTCTGCGCAGCACCAGCCCCGCTACTAGGCCCCTCGCGCTCGAGGACGGCACGGCCCAGCCGTCGGCGCCCGCCGTCACCGCCGGGACCGATGCTGCTACCGAGGCACCCAAGCGCAGCGTGATCCGTAGCGTGATCGGCAAGATCGTCTCCCTCGCCTCCTGCTCCTACTACTTCATCCAGCAGTGGTACCTCGACGACATCGTGTCGCTGAACCGCCCGCTGCTCGAGAATCTCGGCTCGGTGCTGCTGTACATCCTGCGCGGCTTTGAGGTCCTCTTCGCCCTGTTCCTGATCAAGGCCTTCGTGGTCTGGATGGAGAAGGGTTCGTCCGATGTTGCGGCTGCCGAGGGCGTCACGGCGGCGCCGGCACCAGCCGCGCCTCTCCAGATCCTGCTCGACAACGGAGTCCCTACCAAGGAAGAGAAGGAATTCATGCAGGTGGAGAAGGCTTAAATTGTGTATGCGGTGTTGCGTTGGAAATTATACGGAATACGGTACCCACACGCACTCTTTTACTTTTGTCCTGTGGTTTCACAGATTTCACCTTCTTTTGGCAATCAATAGATGTTCTTCCTTGAGAGACTGGCTGTACATTGAGCCTCGGAACACCGCCGCATCCATCAATCATCAACACCTCCCGCCTTTTCTGATATCTCAATTTAGATGCTGCGTCATAAACGCCCCGAACTGGAGCCGCCTCCATCCCCAGCCCTACAAAGCTAGTCGGCAGGACAGTTGGTTCACACGATCTAGCAGAAGAAGCATTCCAGCTCGTGGTCCAATGCATCACCTCTTGACCGTGCTCTTCCTCAACAGCGTCCCCCCAAAAAAATGGAATTGCACCCAAGAACACTGGCGCGGCGCTGCTGTTCCCCCTTCGCGGGTTCGAGGTGCTGTTCGTTGTGCTGCTCTACTAGTATGGCTTGGGATTTACGGCAGAATCGTGCTTATCGGTCAAACACATGGGTGCATAATGGCTGAGGCAGGAATAGAGTGATGGTCTTTGAATCTCTCACGGTCGCTTTCCCCGCAGCACGATAGACCTGCCCACCATGTCCTCCGGCCTTTCACTGACCAATGGGCCAAACACACGGGTGCGGAAAATGGGTGAGGAATGAAGTGAATCTCTCACAGTCGCTTCCCCCAAACCACGATAGACCTGCCCTCCATGTCCTCCGCCAGTTCGCTGACCGAGAGCTCTCTATACACCACTACATCGTCGAGCACTCAATGGGGGCCGGGAACAATCGCGGGAAAGGTCATACTGGCCATGGGCAAAGCAGTTGTTCGGGGCGCAGAGTACCTCGTTATTAAGCGGCGGTTATCCGCCATTAAAGCGATTATGCCCTGCTCCGACGACGACCTCTCCCAGCACCAAAATCCTGAGAATATATTCGATGACCTCCTGGAACTTTCGAGGTCTGTTTGCTGTCTATCTTGCAGCCGCGTAATCCATATCTGCTCCAGACCAGCGCTGCGAATACAAGCCATGCAGCTGATTATTGGCCAGATCGCCAGGAAGGATACCTTTCATCTCCGGCGCAGTATCTTGAAGTGGGAAATAGACCACGAAGAGTTGGTTGCCTTTTTGTCTGAGATCATCGGGGTCGTGTTATTTTCCAAGCGAGGGTAAGCAAGATTCGAATATCTTCAGCGAACTCACACACATATCCACCAGCTTCCCGGACGAGAAACTGGTGAATTCTTGTTATTGCTCAGCACCCAGCGACTGCCATCCTTGGTCACCCCGCATCAACTTCATTTCGGCAGCTGAGCGACAGCATGTTTCATGGTATCCTCGGCGCTAGGTTCCTTGAAATGATTCTGTGGGTCTCTGGTGCACAAATACAGGGAAGGAACTCGGACAAGAACCTCGAAATGAATGTCATGGCGCGTTTACGATTCTCTCGCAACCCCCTTCCTATGATCTATCCATTCTTTGGGTTGAACAGGTTCTCAGAATGTGTTCTAAAGAGTCGGCGACTTCCCTTCTCGGAATGATGACCTCCATCCCAGTTCAACGCATGTGGCCTGTGGTTGAGCGTCGATTATTGGAGATGCATGTGGAAGCCATGTTGAAAATGACGTTGTACCGGCAATCCATGCCCTATGGTCCATATCTAACTCCATCGCTAATAGACAATTCGTTCACAGCGTAAGCTTTCTCTTTGATCAAATTCGGTGGACCATAAATTCAAATCAGTTCCAGGACAAGCCGCCCCATCTCCTTCCATTCAAAGTCTATCTTGTTGGCAGAATTTACCCGAAACTTTCTACGATGTGCAGGCAACGGCGGTGACGTCCGCAATAAGACCGTGGATTATCTTTCCCGCCTATCTTACGAGAAAATGGTTGGGGTTCTAACCCACATGATTCAACATCTCATTGCCCAGAGCCGTGTCGATCGGTATGTCTTGATTTAAAACCTTATGAACAGACGGATAACTCAGTAATTTGAACAGGTCAACTGTTGAACCATCTATGCTTTTATTTACGCCAGAGAGCCCAGATATCGCTAGCAATGTCGTCCAGTTTCTCGTGGATGTCTCGAAAGCGCTTCAAACAGTCGAAAATCCACTGCTGGATGCTGCGCTTCTGAACATATTGCCGTTTATCGCCACCAAGTGGAACCCAGCACGCATCTACGAGGACATTTATAGGCGGATGTACTTTCCGTTTCGTCGGCGTCAAAAATCGCGACCTTCTTATCGGGCTCACACCTTCGAGCTTCTGGACAGAATCAGATTGGTCGGTCTCTCTGCAGTGGTTGAAGACGCCAACGAGAGGGGAAGCTGGGTTCATTTTCTTCGGCCCTTATTTCAGCCATCCGTTTACTTCACAACTGAAATAGTAGAACTTATTAGCAACCGATGAAAATGGATTTTTCTGTATCAAGTCGTCAGCTGTTTTGATTGTGGAGCCATAACGTTTCTCAACAAGTTCGAGAAATTTGGCTGGTTTCGGTCACATTTCTCTGTTGTGGAGCCTCTATTTTTTAACAGTTTCACCTAGTTTTTCTGCAGATTTTTAATTTTCACCGGTTGCTAATAAGCTCTAGTTCAGAAGAATCCCAAGCACAAAGATGATCAGCAGACTATTATCTGAGACCCCTTAGTGGGCCACACTAGTTAGTGGGCCACTTGCATAATATAAGCCGGTGGGATGCATAGACCTAGGATTTGGTACTTCTAGGATGGAATACAATGTATGAGGACAGCGTGCGTCAAATTTGGAGGAAAGTGTTGGCAGCGATCAACAGCTGTGCTGGGTTTTTGATCGGGATGACGACGTGTGAACATCATTCCTTGTCTCCGAAAACCTTCTTCCGCTTATTCCTCCACCAATTCCTGGCCAATTCACAAGATCAGGGGCTCGTTCTCATCCCTGGATCCAGGGAAATGATCTGAAATCATCCTGAGAACAAAAAATGTTCCCTCTTGCCTTGCTGAGCCCCAAGAAGACCTTGATTTGAGCTTGAGTAGCAGATTCTCAACCTCTCGATGGTGAGCCAACCGTGTATGATACGGACCTGAGACTTTGGGGATGCTTTTTAGAC
This sequence comes from Mycena leptocephala, assembly GCA_029378395.1. Classification (NCBI taxonomy): domain Eukaryota; kingdom Fungi; phylum Basidiomycota; class Agaricomycetes; order Agaricales; family Mycenaceae; genus Mycena; species Mycena leptocephala. Next base: position 12,023 of record JARJLF010000848.1, on the reverse strand, counting down.
ACCAAAAACTCTCTCAAAACGAAATAAAGGGTTTTTAACTGCCATATTTGGTGGTCACCGAAGGATACATCCTAAAACGCCCGAATTTCGTTGGTGTGTATGTACGAACTTTTTTGGAGTGGTTATTGTAGCCTAGAGGTCAGCTGTTGTTAAAATATATATGCGGATGCATCTTATCTATCGGTACGTATTCAATTTTGGCGCACCAATGCACTCTGTGCTTTGCAGAGTGTGCCATTCTGTGTACACAGTGATTTCACCCCTTTCCCTTGGCTCAAAGGGAAATATTTAAGGTGCTCATATACCTCGGAAGTGCTCTGTTATTGTACATAATATTGCAATTGGATGTCTTTAATGATTTGGGATACATTGGGATGGCTGATATCAGTCCGAATGAGCGATGTGAGGAGGTGGCCCACTAAGCCGTTTTTGCCGTTTTGGGAAACCGCCGGAACAAAAAATTCCGTAGGTCGAGAGACCATCGTGTAAATTCGCGGAAACTATCTCAACTGACTCACAGGATGAATACCTTGATGCTAGACCCCATATAACTGTATATACCGCATTTCACGGGTGGGCTCGAGGTCAAAAAGGCCATGGTGGCCCACTAAGCAGTCGCAGATAATATAATTAGGCGGGAGCCGGAGATATGCATCCCCAATATTTATATTTTTTCCCCTCCACGGTTTTTGTTAATCACTCGCCCACATCCGACATCCACACTGCGAATATGCAAATTTCCTCCCACCTAAAGTTTATCCGGACTGTTAAAGTTTCTGATTGAGATTCCGAGTTTCGCTTACATCGAAACCCTTCGGGGTTACCATATATGGTAACCCGGGACCCCGAAGCATTCTGGCCCAAAACGCAAAAGTTTCGACTGGCGCCGATACGGGTTCTGAAACTTTGTCATTCCGGATAAACTTTCGGTAGGGGGAAATTTGTGTATTCGCGGTGTGATCATGGAAATCTGAGTAAGCCTCATGACACCCACATGTATTCTCCGGGCGGCGTCAGGCGGCGCCCGAACCGTTGTTAGTCAATCGTACATTAGCTCCAGATCCCTTTGAGCCTCATACCAGCATGTCTATACCGTCGCAGTCATCCCAGTTCGCTTCCCGAATTCCTGTGATTTATGTGCGTCTCAGATCCATCTCATCTTGGAAACAAGTCTAATCTGAAGGGTCGGTTGGGTATTGCAGGGGGCAGGCGGCATCGGTGCGCTGGGGACAGTCGGCAAGCTTACCAACGCGGCGGCGGCGCAGCCCGTAATCGACGCATGGTGCAAGCGCGTCGGGGCGTCCGCGATCGACTCGTCGAATTTGCACGGGTTCGGGACGTCTGAGAAGGTGGATCTTTATAGTACCACTGCATTATTGCCCGCATATCATTCAATTTTTCTTTACCGCAGATTCTGGCAGAAATGGACCTGCATGGGTCGTTTGTGGACACTAAGTATATTTGCATCCATGATATATTATCGGCGGTTGTTTATTTAATCCGCAGGTTCTCGGATCCGCTCGTCGGCTGGGTTTTGTCAGTCCAGGCCCCGTTCAGTGTGAACACGGCTTGTCGATGATGGTGCTTCGTAGTTCACGCGGGGGTTTGGGTAGACCTCGGTGCGCATCGTTGTCACAAGTCAGTAAAACAGCCGGACATCGGACACATGGGAATCATTGCGGACAAACGAACGGCCGCTTTTCCTGAAGGCTGAGCAGTACTAGAGTAATGCCTTGTATTGTAAATTGTGTGCGGGAATACGCAGTCTTGGAGGTCGGTGCCATCCTCTTTCCAAAAGTAGAGAACGACTTTCAGTGGCAACGAGTTCCAAGTTGTCTTCAAGTTGCCTGTCAGTGGAAAGTTATGACAGCCGAAATACGGCAAGCCCGCGTGTTCTTAGAGGCCCTCGTCAAATAGTGTTCGTCACAATATTCGGTAGAGTACTTAGACTGTTGAAAGGATGGCGCTATTACTGCCTGCCCAAGATCATGATGCCAATCTCGGCACAGGGTCGTGCACACCAGATACCCAGATGTGAGTGGTTGACAGGGAGTAAGTATTTCACAAAATCAGGACGGGATGTCGTCAGGAAACGTCAGGAAGCATTGATATGATGGCGGTTTGGTTGGAGAAGGACCAATGCTTGGCTGAAAAAATTAAGAGTAAAGTGTAGTTACATTATCAGATGTCCTGCCAACTGACTAAACGTAACTACGACAAAAAAAGAAATTCGTCCTCAAGTCGTATTTAGCTAGAGATTTAAAACGAGAAAAATAGTGGTATGAGATGTAAATTAGGGAGTCTTTACTGCTTGAAATGTTCTAGGATGCTGCCAATGCAAGCTGGAGAGACCAGACAGCCGTTACAGTTTGTATAATTGTGCATATGCCAAAGAAAAAAGCCCCTATGCTTCCCCAGAATAAAAATGGCTGTTCCCGCTTGTTAATCTTCAAGTTCCGGATCAGAGATACCATCCAGGAGTGGCGATGTTTAATAAGATTGTTTAGAGCCAAAACACGACTGGCAAGTACCGTGACCTGATTCTCGGATGTACCGCAGAACATGGAGAGTTGTTGTGACTGGTTCGGGTCCGTAGTAGCACAGTAGGGATTCCCTGGAACAGAGAGGCGACGGCTTGCGCAATCGAAATTCCACTGGGGTCCGGAGCCCGTTGGTCCTTTCCCCAACTCCTGTACATTTAGATGTCGGTCATCACTGCCCTTCAATATGAATAAAGAAAACCTACGTAGACTCCCTGACAATAACCTCCCACTAGCAGCTGAGTTGAGTTGAGTTGAATTTCTAAGGTTATCGTACCTGGCCATACAGGGCTACGCGACAGTACTCTACTAGATGTAGCTATGGGTGGGGCTGTAACGGGTATGAGTAAGTAAACGGAAACTTTGTACGGGAGAGGAGACAGATGAGTAAAAGTAGAATCAAGTAGGGGAAAATAGGGTTTTGACGGGAGCGAGAGCAGCACCGGGACTAAATCCCAGTTTTGGCCCAAGGCACGTATGTTCATTTTGATGTTACCAGTACTGCCGTCCAGCCCGGCAAGCTTGATCACCCACTTATTCTGGTCCAGGGTCACATAAGTGTTGGGGTACCCGGGTTTTTGGACGCGCGGCCACCCAGCAGAATCATTTGGAAAACAGAGAGGACGCGGAGGAAGCAGAGGGGCCGCATCCACTTCAGGGAAATTATACTCCAACGTGTCTACCATCTTTGTGCCATAGACATGTTAACAGCGAATGGTCAAATACTCAGACAACTGGGACAAACCTCGTCTATATCAATGCATTGACATTTGTTATTTACTAGCAAGGACTCGTGCTTCGCTACGAATTAATTGATCACTGATTCCGTCGAAAGCCAGAGGCATCTATTCCAGTGATCGACACAGAGGTAAAATGTAGAGTCAAGATTGAGTCAAGAATTAACGTAGCAAAGGTCTACGGAAGTCGAGTACGGCAAGCTGACAAAGTTAGATCGTGAAGTCGAGGAACGAATAATGTAAGGGTAAAGTAAAGTCACGATGTAAGTAACACGCGTCAAAATTCAGATAGCAGGAGAAGGGCTGCTAGTTGGAGGAGTGTCGACCCCACTGTCAGTGCGCGCACGTTTATACTTGCTAAAACGGCCCGTGCCTGAATCTTCAATGAGAAGAGATGAGAGATGATGATCACAATCACGTACCTTTACCAGATTCACTGGCGGAAGATGGGGTAGTAATGGCAGAAGTAAAAGCAGGAAGACTTGGAGGAGGGTTAGCCACGAAGGTGACTTCGTCAACCTCAAGTCGGAACCTTGACTTCACTGTAGTACCCTCCAAGGTCTCTGACACCCCAGCAAGGAATGCTCCGATGATAAGTGAGCTCCGAACCTAGGATGGAAACTAACAGAAACAGCCAAAACAAAATACTACAACCAAAGAATCGGATGGAACAGACGAATCTAATCCCAAACAACCAATAGTATGCAGCAAGTGCGGTGTAACGTTCGTTCCAGAGGTACCAGACGAGTGTCAGTCCTGATTCAGAGCCTTGTAAAGGTTGATCGGGAGAAAGTTTAATTCAAGAAGTCATTGTAAGACGTAGCAAGCGTTTGTTATGTACGAAACTAAGAGATCCCAAAGGATATCTGTTTCGGACACCAAGACTTGAGTCGGTTATGACCGACTATGACGATGGAAACTAAGGATCCAAAAGGATTCTGAAGTTTCCAACGCAAACAACACAGATAGAGTTTATTGGAATGAAGGGAACCGTGAGGTTCACCAATATTCCAAAGCGAAACTGAAAGTTCCGCAAAGTTTAACAAAGATGGTGGTGGTTCCAGACAACAAGACAACAAAAAGACGATTCCAAACGATTCCCAACCCAATTCCCAACGATTCAAGGTCCAAGACCAGCGATTCTATACGATTCAAGACCCAAGGCCAGCGATTCAATACGATTCCCAACGATTCAATACGATTCAAGACCCAAGGCCAGCGATTCAATATGATTCCAACGATTCAATACGATTCAAGAGCCACGCTCAGACGTTTTATACAATCCAACAAAGGTGATATTCCAACTCCTACAAACTGACGTTGGTAGGTGTCCGAAGATCGACTAAAAGTTTCCCTTGGGCGTAAGCTGGGCTCACTAGTTGGGGGAAACTCCGTCCTCGACCCTAGAAACACCTCTAGCTACTTATACAATCCAGAATATGACTATGACAATGAAAGAATTAAGTAAAAGGTCCGTTTATCCGCCTCGCAGTCCGTGTATCCGTCTTGGCAACTAAAATATAACGAGTCCTATTGGTCGGGGGCACTGAGCACGCCATTCCAGGTATATTCCGACCGCTCCTTGGTAAGATTCTGCACATGGTGGATTGATGGCAGCTTAGGCATCAACCACCATGTAATCCCTTTGCAATGTAACTTGCTTTTTGAGAGTATCCCTCGAAGGTCTTCATGGAAACTAGAGTCTCCAGCCATGTAGGCTTCGAATGATACCCCACTTCGAGTGTGGATTCAGGATGGATACTCCAGAACGCTCCTATCACCCAAAGGGGAAGCCCTGGGAACTCCGGGATCGACGATCATGGGTCCCCTTCGCTTACTATCCCACTATGATGTCCGTTGCCGAGTAACCGACGTTTCGGCTACAACCGAAACACCGCCTCTGGTGACTTTCACGTCACCTGGATCGACGCGAACACGTCGATACTCCCAAATAGATAACCACATAGTCGCTCGTCGCTCTGGTCCTGGATGTTTCGGTATTGAAACTACCGAAACTACCAGTACCAACGAAATACCCTCTGGTTTAGTTGGGCTACACAATCTCCTACATGTTTCAGAGCGAGAACATGTCAGAAACACCTCTGGCTTCCACCAGGGTGTTGTCCCGTTGCTCTTGTGATGCTGGCCACAGGCCAGCTACTTCGGGTTCTTAGTACTGCCTCTAATAAATGATACAATAGGAATGAACTACACATTTGAAACGCGAAAAATATAGCATTTTCATAGGTGTGTTCATTCACTGCTTATCACCGATCAGGACCAACTTGTTAGCATATGGTACTGGTTTCTTGTTTTTGTAGCGCCCAGAGTTCCCGAAGAACCCCGAAGCCTGGAAGATCGACTTGGGTGGAGGGACAAATGGGGTACCATTTTTTGCCGCGGTGTCTTCCGCAACCCTCTTTGCGTCGGCATGGGCAAGGGTATACTGCTCAGCCTCCATCTCAAATGTCGCTGTGTCCTGGTTGGACTTGGTGACTGTGCCAAGGATGTGCACATAGGCCCGGGCCCCCCCCGCCGCCGTCAACAGGGAAGTACTCGCGCTAATCAAAAGTGACCGGAATTGGAAAGATCCGGAATTTTCTTTGCTGTGCAGAGGATCTTGTGGGTCAAAACATCTATTGGTGGGGTCTAACAGTCATCCACTGTATTACTATGCATTGCCCTCAACCCTAGAAAAGCATGGAGCCCCATGAAAACCAAATTTCTTCTGGGAAGTACAAAGGTGAACATTTTCTTTCTTTGTTGTTATACTGCCTCAGAGGTTTGAAGCCACATTTGGACCTGGAGGCTTTCAGAAAGTATTTTTGGGCACAAAAGGTGCATATTCATGTACTTCGAGATAGGACTGAATATCTTCAATGTGTCAATAACTTACAAAGTATGGAAATATCCAAATTGGCTACTATAGGGAGTTGTGACTCTGAGAACTCAGTTGAAAAATGTAGATGTTGCGTGAAAATACTCAGGTAGCTTGGAAATGATGACCCATGTATAAATAAGTTGGAAATATTTACCCTTTACGCAAATCTTTGGTGATTTTCCGGTCACTTTTGATTAGCGCGAGTACTATTGATTCACAAAATCAGCATGGTCGGAGTTTTGGGGACAGAAAAAATACACACCGTCTTGAGGTCTCCGACAAATGAATACCGCTCAGGGTTTCCACTGTGAACCTGGAATCCCTCCTCCCTTTTCACAGTCTGACATATATTAGTGCGAGACCCATGAACGGAGCAGAAAACATACCCTAATCTGGCAATAATAAATACCGTCCTCGAACTTGACCGGGGTGTCACTATCATTGAAGTAGCTGATGGCACCCAAAAGAAAGTCCTCTTCTGTAGGCCCAATGAAGACAGAGACATCGATAACCGTAACCTTGCTGGTGGCTTTGCGAGCATTCATCAGCAAACCCTGAGCCCACTCCAGAGTACTACATAGTGCCATGTAGTGTCCATAGTGGCTGTAGTGTCTGTAGTGCGGGTCCGGGGTCATGGAGTACTCTGTAGTACTATGGAGTGGGAGCTTCCAAGGTCAGAAAAAATCAAATTAGTGTTGCTCCTTGCAACTTTGTATTCATTTTTCTTACCTGTGATGATGATACCTATTGAATTGAACACAATTCAATTTCATGTTTTTGTGAGTATATTACACTGTACTGTTTAAATTATAATTAAATTAAATGGCTGCTGCTGGCCGGAATTGAACCCTCGACCTCGCGAGAATGGACAAAATACTTTGACAGACAAAATACACACTAGGCTAAAGTAACCATAGATATATATGCCATTTATGTGGATCCTACTGTTCTTCTCACTCGTTCCACCTCTCTTGCCACTCCTCTTCTCATTCTTCTGAGGTGTAAATCCGTGAAATAATAGTTTCAAGCAATTAAAACATAAATCTCCTGACTGTAGTGAAAAGCGAGGGGGACGGGGAAGGGTAATGCATTATATATCTAAAAATAGACCAAAAACGAAAGTTGTAGAGCTCGATGAGCACTACAAGACTTGTCTAAGGTCATTTTGCATGAAACTCCTTCATTAAGGCGCAAAATGCAAAATACTTTCCAAGAGCCAGCGGTTTTGAGTATTTCAACCCCCTGAAAAGGCCTAAACATGTAGGGAGTCTAGGGACAACATTTGTAACTCATGAAACATCATCAGTACTGACATGAAATATTAGCTTCAAGCATTGACTGCAGTGAAAAGCAGGGGGTAATGTGCTATATATCTAAAAATAGACCAAAAATGAAAGTTATAGAGCTCGATGAGCACTACAAAGACTTGTCTAAGGCCATTTTGCATGAAACTCCTTTGTTAAGGCACAAAATGTAAAATACTTTCCGAGAGCCAGCGGTTTTGAGATTTTTAACCCCCTGAAAAAGGCCTAAACATGCAAGAACAACATTCGTAACTTTTGAAATGTCATCAGTAAGACTAGGGACAGTCCCAAATGCATCCTGAAGATTATTTTTTGATCAGAAATACAGAGCACTACACGGCCAGAGCTTAGATGCACTCAAGGCTGAAACATTGAGTTCCCGACTTGGGCCAAAGCACGTGTTAGCCTCGGGCTGTAATTATTATGAATCAAAGTCAAATTTCAAATTTTATCCTGTGGTCGAGTCACCGCATGAGTCTCGCCTAAAGCAAGAGCGGGCCCACCCCAGTCCATCATTTAGTTCAAGACCTGTCTCTTTACCAGCCACTTCGATTAAATCTCGCTTTTCTTGGGTTCACCTACACTTTTGATCAAAGCCCCTATTTTCTCGCTTGTGCTCTGTCAATGGATTCCGCCGCAGAGCCTGATCCAAAAAGTATGAGAAACAAATCCTGCCATCGTATTCGTGCACTGAGCATTTATATTAGCCTGGGAGCGTATCAGCAATAATTCTGGCAGAACAGGATATCAGTGCCTCGTCTGCAACGACCTCCGTGTGAGGGAGGCCCACCGAACTGCGGCCCATGAAGGGACCGGTGTTCATCAGGCTGCCCTCCAGCATCGCAATGGAATGGCGGCAGCGCTGGGAGAGCACTTCGAGAACCCAGACAACTTGCCCCTGTCCGCATTTGTCGCAGACGGTGTACGCAGCCTCCTCGACTCTCTCGCAGCTCCAGTTGGATATTTCAATGAGGATATCTCCGATTATACACGTCCTCCCTCACTGCAGCAGCCTACCCTTATTGACTGGGGCCTGTCAACCAGCACTGACCTAGAGTCCTCACTGGAGGCGCAGGGTGTAGCTCAGATTGCACGACAGCTTTCAAAATATTTAGATATGGACCCAGTCTCCGAGGATGAAGCGGAAGAACGATCCGAGGATGAAGCTGAGGAGGAAGACCCACAAGAGCCAATGGTTACTGGTGTGTCGGTTCTGGGAGTTCTTAATTCTCGCTCATGCAGACCCTTCAGTTGACAACGGAGATGAGGACTCTGACCATGCGCAGAAGCGTCCACGAAATCGGGATCACACTGAGTATTCCCGCCAGTGGTTTCCATGGTCTGACAAAATTGTATGTTATTTAATCCTTCATTTTTTGCGACATGCCTGAGCTGTTATCAGACCTGTACATTGGACGTGTTAATGCATCTCCCTCGTTCAGTCTTCTCGCACCGTCAGCTGGAGCTTTTTATCTGGCTGCTAAAAGTCAACAACGTTGAAACAGTGCGCTTACAATACATCTTGAATATGCTTAGTTATAGCGTGTTGTGAAACAACACTAAAACCACACAAACAATATCTTATCACTCCCAAAAGACTAGCGCAATCCTTAGGTGAGTTCGGGTCCGGACCGTAGTATGCGGCCAGCAGGTTTGGATTGTACAGTTAACAACGAAACAAGTACTATGAGGCACTAACAAAGTCCCCGCAGCACTTCACTTGGCAAGTTACAGCAGTTATCTTTCCGCCGCGGCGTCGGATGAACGTTTGTATGAGACGGATACAAGAAGGTAGTGACTATAAAGATAGTTCTATCACTTCAGGGCAGAGTTTGTACTTGGTGTTCACAAAATATCCCCAGCAATGGCCAATTCCAATTGCTATAATGAGGCAAGCTGTTTCTTCCTTGGCAATTCTCTTTACTGCAGGACTCTCCCGTACAGCAGACCTAAACTTGTCCTCGTTTAGGACATTTCCTTCACTTTTATAGTAACGGCTTAAGCGTTGATTGCAAAGTCCAACTAATCGATCCAACAGCTAATGACAGGACTCTCCCTGACGAGTGTGAAGGCAAAGCAGCTGACAAGTCACAACCAATTCTCAGGTGGTTAACCATTTGAAGCTTAACTGATGAGTCCCTTGCTTGACAATTCGAGCCAACAACCAACTTCAATTTATAGACAAGTTACAAACAGAGATAGTAAATGAATCTCCGCGAAATATGCCTGAGGACACCCACCGATAGACGGCGCAATGAACTGGCTGTATGCGGTTCTACAGGCTGCTTTTATAGTAATAGTACAAACGAAAGGAGATAAACTAGATATAGTAACTGAGATGTGGTGCTTGGTCATGTAGGTTCGTTCCCTCGTGGTTCTTCGTCGATCCCGCATGCTCTTGGTGCGGGAGATCGTCGGTTTTGACCCCGTGGTCTATATTTGGTATATTGGCAATACCGCGGTGCCTTCCGCACCGCAGTAGATGCGCGCTGGCCTGGGGTTGAACCCAGCCTTTTCAATACATTCCTCCTCGTGCTTGTCTTTGGTGGATCCGGCCGCGGGCAGTGCTTGGCCCGCGAAGTACCGGAGTGCCTGAATCCGATCGTCAGAATCCGAATTAGGACTTGTGTGTCTTTGATTGACAGGTCGCGTCGCCCGCGGCACCACGTGATCGTCCGATCGCTTTGGCAGTTCCCTGTCTCAGGGCAACAATAGGTCTATGCTCGACCGCGGCCCGTTAGCAGGCTCTGTGGTAGGTTATACACAGTTATGGGACGCCGCGGCCGCTTTCCTCCATAATGTAACCATTAACACAACTATGTCTTTGGCAGAGAGGCGCCGCGGTGGCACCGCAGCAGCTCTCCTACGCAGTTTAATGTACCGCGCAACATGTTAAGTCTCGCCACTTCATCTATGCAGTCTCTGGGTCGCTTTTATAGGAATAAATCCCTTGAATCGGTTATAGGTGTTTATGGGTATATCTCCTTGGTAGTGTATTCAGAGTACAACACGCCGCGGCGTCACCGCAGTCGTGCTCTGAATACTACAGTCAGTAGTCGGAGCTCGCTCTGACTCTCCTTTATATCACCTAACAGAGTTCAGGTATACAGATATGTTTGTATAACACTGAAGCTATCCTGCACTCCTTAATGATGTGTTTATTAGCGCAAAAATAGCTAGAGGACGTGCATTTGGTGTTGTGCCGTCTCAATGTCGACGATGTTCCGTCTGTAAAGTCAATGCAAGAGCTCAACCTCATGCTTCAGAAGCTTTGCGGCATTGAGAGCATAGCTTATAATGGTGCTCTTGGCCATAAATACTACGTCAACAGCCTCGCTCAAATAATATCGCAGGTGAGAAGGAAAAAACATCCCTTGACCGCACACTGACGACCAGCATATAGGAGATGTCCAATCCCCAAGTGTGCCCGTACCTCCACTTCTATCCAGAGGACAGTGGTTCGCTTCTAGAAGAAGCCCGCCAAGGAAAGCGTTGGCTTGAGGAGATTCCTTCCACGCAGACCACGCCTATGGCCCGCATTGGCCCTGAGGATTATTTCATCCACGAGCCTGCCATGCTTGCGGATGGCCAGTTTTGCATGCCATTTCGCTGGTTCGTACGGGACAATGTTTTGTTTTCAAAATGCTGGGGCTTGGAAGTGGTTAATACCGAGAGTGGACAGAGTTGGAGGGTCATACATCGAGAGATAGATGTGCCACAGGATAAGTTCATGAAGAATTTGCCCAGTATCAAGAGCGATTTTCAGCGCTACAAGGTTCCAGATCCATCCAAAATCAAGGGTGCGTCGCACCTTCATTTCTCCGTCGTGCGCCTGTACTTAAATATCTCAAAGATATTCTTGACCCAATTACTGGGATCATCGTGAAGTGGGATCTAACAGATCCTGCTGTCGGCAATCCCTGGCAAGAGCGTGCCAAAGGCTCCCGTGTTTATTCATTTCCACTATGGCTCTACTACGACGACACTTCCGGAAACCTGTCAAAGAAATGGAATGAGCATAATAGCTTTTTATTTACACCCGCTGGACTGCCACACGAACAATCCCAGAAAGAATTCAACATACATTTTCTTTCTACCTCTAATATAGCGCCTCCGCTCGAAATGCTCGATGGCATACTGGATCAGCTGGAGTACGTCTATTTCCGCACTTACTTTTTGTGTGCTTACTTCCTTTCTTCAGAGCGGCTCAGAAAGATGGTGTTTGGGCGTGGGACTGCGTGCTCAACGAGCTTGTTCTTCTCATTCCAACGGTTCTCGCCTTGCTCGGCGATAATCCCATGCAAAGCGAGTTCGCTTGTCACATTGGGCTCCGCGGCAAATATTTTTGCAGAGCCTGTTGGGTCAAGGGGAACGATCACTCGGATGAGGAGGCCGAGGACTCTGCTCCATCTCATCAGCGGAACACCGGAGCAGCGAGCGACGCTGAAAGCCCCGCGGCTGCAGATGATGCAGATAGGCCAGCAGCTGCAGGTGACACCGAGGTCCATCTGGCGGCCGGCGATGCTGAGAGTCAGCCCATTGGCGATGCTGAAAGCCAGGC
>JARJLF010000847.1:0-125544 GCA_029378395.1 Mycena leptocephala | reverse complement strand
AAATTGATGATGCTGCGTCAGCGCGTCAGCATCAGTCAGCAGCCTAAATCGCTTACCGAGGTTCAACCTCTTCTGCTTAACAAGCCGCTCAGAACCGGAATATTGTCTCGTGAATAAGACAGGGTTCCCTTTGGGATGTCATAAGAGGCTGGTCACGAGACTAAACCGGAATACTGGGATCGAGTTCGATTTATCATTTATCGCTTTTTTTGCAGCCAAAGCTCCTCCTGATTCTTCGGCAGTGGGTCGCTATCACGTACCATACACTTAGGAGGATCCCAGAGATGCTCGATAATGCTCCCCTGGGGTGAATTGGGCCACCAGGGTTGCACATCAATGCCTTTGGGGTCAGGCCAACCTTTGCATGGTTGAACTGATGCTCTGAATTGCCTTGAATTGCCATCCTAGAAGAAAACAATGGTCCAAAAGTCCAGATTATGGCGGTCGCCGATGCCGAGAAGGTATTTGGAGATGATAACAGCATAAATGAAACAGTCCATGATGCCCTCGATGTGAATGAAGTTTTTCAACACGCGCCTGGTGACACGCCCCCAGATTTTTATGCTCCCCTCGCCATACTTGATGATATTTCTGGTAGATATGGGGTTATTTAGGTCCCCCTTACTCCTCCAACACCACTCCTAGCCATCAGAATAAAAATTATTGAAATGAGAATCATTGGAAAATATTACTATCTGCCAATCCTCTTCTCTCCGATAACATTGGTGTTCCACCTTGTCATTTCGCTTTCCCCGGTGACCTGCGATGGATGGATATCCAGATTGACACACATATTACTTGAGAATATGTTTTCTGAGGAAATTTCAGATAGTATCTACTTGTACACAAGGAGAAAACTCCTGCTGTAGGTCTGATGCACACTTGGGATGACCCAAAGAAAGTCTCTGTAACGCTGTGCAGACATCCCTCTTGTTCCATTTGAGATGCAAATTCCCCTTTGGTGCTTTGAAGTTGCAATCATGAGTTGGAACATACTGCGCGTCCATTCTAGATACCGTGGAGGGTGCAATCTTCTCTTATTCTGCAATCCGCCAGTTTGACATCTCCACGCCTTTTAGTGCAATTATAGTGGCCGTTTGAGTATCAGAAGTGTTGAAACTATTGAAGAGGAAGGTGTATGTCTAGTTATAAGGTAGTGCGACGCGGTGTTGTTGTGATTTGAGAGGAAAAACTTGATGCTTTCCAAATGCGGAAAAAGAATTGGATCACATGTGCGCGTGTTTATGTTATTTCTCTCTAATGGCGGCGCGTTTGATCTCAGCTTTTTACTGGTAAATAGGATGGTTTAGGGTGTCCCTAATGCAGCATAGAATTTGCTCAATACATGTGTCTTTGTGGTATAGGAGATCCTCCAAAAATTTAAAGGAGGTGATCCAATACTTTTTCGGACTCAGTGTATAATATACAAGTGGCTGACGGCCCGCGATCCATGAACGTGCTCGGCAAAAGGGTCAAGATTTTCTTGAGGTACACAACTCAGATTCGTTACGTCGTAATTTAGGGGAGGTTTCGGCCAGTGGCTCCGATGAGCGGAGAGTGCGGCTTGATTGCGGAGTTTAAAAGCTTCAGACAGACCGAGTGCTTAATTTTATAAAGAGGGTGTCGTGCCCATGTCAGTACAGTCAGTTTACATCTATTAGCCTGAATCTATCTGCTGTCTTCCACCTCCCGGTACAAACTCTCAGGCAAGAACACGCTTTCATGCTTCCGAGTCTTCGTCTCAACCAACGGCACATTCTCTCCCTCAGCATCCAAACTCTCCGGCGTAGCAAATGCATGCCGTCCTCCCGTTTTCCTCAGTGGTCCATACCTTAGCCGCAAACCCTCCCCATTCAAGTCGATCTCGTTCAGCTCAGGATTGCGGGTCGCCCTCAGAAAATCGCTGAACCCGTTCCCGCCGCCGGTCCCATTCCCATTCCGCACGAGTGCAACGATCCCAACGAGATCGCAGAGCATCGCGCACCCGAGCCCAACCGAATACACCAGCCACAGCCGGCGTGCGTCATAAGCGAAGCGCTGCGTGAACCGTGCGGAAACACACGTCGCGCGCGTCATCTGGCTGGGGTCGACTGTGAGCAGGGAGAGAGTGATGTTCTGCATGAGCCCCTCCATGATGCGGGGGACGTCGGAGACCCAGGTAATGTTCCCCGCCTGCGACTGAATGGAGGAGACGAGATGCGTTTCAGTGACACCGAGACTGTCCCCCGGGTTAAGGGGCGTTTTGACGAATTCGGCGTTCTCGGGGCTGGTGGTGACGGCGGTGATGTTACCGAGGATGACGGCGTGCAAGCTCGAGACGAGCGCGTAGGAGTTTGACGTTGCGTTGAACCAGGCGGTGTGCCGAAGGCCGGTGTCGCCAGTGAAGGTTCCGTTTTCAAAGTCGGTGGTGTTGGCAGAGAGTTGCGTAGCGCGCTGCTGCGGGACAATTTTGTCGATGGAGACGGAGGACGCGGATCCAAGGAAGGTGTAGTTGAGGTGGTAGGTCGAGTTGTAGGTGATGCAGGTGAAGTTGGTGCCTTGAACTGCGGTGCTGGTGGCTGGGTCTAGATCCGGGTTATAGAAACTGTAGTCGGTGTAGTGCGCCTGGAAATCCCAGTTCGTATACGTGTTGATCGAGGGGACGGAGTCGAAGGGTACGGCGGTGTAGATCGGGGGTTTAAGTTGCCAGTTGAGAGCGGAGCCATTTAACGTCCCGGGCGTGCAGGAGAACGATGGGGCATTAACGGAAAGTAGATAAGAGCAGTTTCCGGTGCACGCTGCGCTCGATGGGGGGAAGGGCTGCCCACCGAAGAATGTCGCGGCCACTATGCGATTTGCGAGGGCAGAGGGTGCACGATATGAGAGCAATGCATTTCCAAGTTCTACGGATGATCAGCTACAGCTACGTAAGTCAGGCCTAGGTTCAAAGGACGCGCACCTTCCTGCAGCACCGTAGAGGCAGACAAATCGAAAGTAGGAACCATGCAGACCTCGCTGGTGGAGCCAGTCGTCGTACCGACGCTCAGCGTCCCAGGTGCGAACGTGACCACAAGCGGGAAGGCCCATGACAGCGCGGAAATCACAACCACTCCCCGTCCCGTCCTCCAAAAGTCGAACGAGAAGAACGCGAGGACGTTATGCGGCGAAGACCACAGCGCGTCAAGGCCCGAGATGGTGAAGCTCCGCTGACGCACGACCCCCCAGGCGGATTGAAGGAATGCGGCGCCGGCGCTCGCGGCGAGGAAAGCAGAGGTGAGGAACGCGAAGGTGGTGCCAATCGCAGACGCCCCTGCCTGCGAATGCACCAGCAGCAATTTTGACTTTATGTTACCTGAGGACACCTCGCGGCCGTCGAGGGACGCGTCGAATGCGTGGTGTCCGAATGCCAGAGCTACTGCTATCACCCATGGGAGCAGAATCTTGGCGAGCGTGTAGTACAGGCTGCTGGCGCGAGGTCGGGGAGGTTGGGACGCGTCCATGTATGTGGTTGCCGGAAGCCAAAGTGCAAGCACAGCACCCCGTTCCTTGGCAATTTGAGCTTTTTGGGCTAGAGAGGCTAGGATGCTTATCATCTCAGCTGACCTCGGATTCAAAACCCTATGAATACCCAAGCGCTCGAAAAACGGCGCTAATCCGGGCCGAAAACCTTGGCGGCTGAAACAGCGATGGGATTGGTTTTAGTACTGGCAAGGCGGTTCGGTTCAGGTTCAGGGCCTCTCGCGCTGTACGCCGAACCTGAACCCTATGCTCGGTTCGGGCAGGTGCTGAACCTCGAACCTGAACGCACGTTCAGGTTCGAACACGTTGTGTGTGTCCTAGAAGGTGCAGTAATCAGGGTGTAGGGCCTGCAGATGATGAATCGTGCTCCTGGGCTTTGTTGACTGATACCAAAGATAAAATACAATGAGCTCATCTTAAGTTCCGGGCGGTCCGAACCGCCAGCCGAACTTAAGTTCTGGCTGAACTCAAGTTCCCTCTACCAGCGGGCCACCTGTATGGCGCCCGCCTGTATAGCGCCCCTCACTTGAGCCACAACTTAAGTCTCCCTCACAACTTAAGTCTCCCTCACAACTTAAGTCTCCCCACAACTTAAGTCCCACCCACAACTCAAGTTCATCTTCAACTTAAGTGTCGCACGCAATCTTCAGTTCTATTAACAACCTAAGTTACACCATGACTTAAGTGCCTAAATTATGCTGTGGCAGTGCAGCGACGAACAGCCAGGGTTTGCCGCCGACGGGGTTTCCAAGGACCTGGGGAACATGCGAGAGATCTAACACACATCTGGGCGGGAAGGGCCCGGTCGCTGCGCTAAAAATCCTTGTACGCCCGATGTATACCCTAATCCGCGGTGAATAAACAATATATAAATATGTTCCACGGAAGCGTGGCACTCACCATGTCATCCATCCACTCGAAGACTACGTCGCGCCACCCATCGATCCACACTACGCATTAATGAAACAATCTGAGGAAGCAAACGCGCGGCCGGTTGGGTGACTGAGGAATGTGGGGTCTAGGAAATTGCAGAGATTAAAGCAGGCCTTCATGGTTGTCAACTGGATGGCACGAACCTTGAAGAATCAAGTTGGTGCCACACAAGCCGCGCATCCGAGGTCGGTGGCACAAAAAGACGGGAGAGCTGAAGTCAGTGGCACATACGAGATTGGGGGACTATGAGTGTTGTACCAGAAGGAGGGGAAGGAAATGTCTCTGAGGAGAGAATAGAGGCAGCCGCAGGGCGTTCGGAGTGAGGAGCGAGTGTGTGTAGTGGTCGCAAAGAACAACCAGGAATTGATGTGACAGGTGACGAGTGACGGTCAGTTTGGCGGTGGCCACCAATGTGGCTGTGGCGTGTCCTTCTCTTTCTCCACCACCATCTTCGCAGCCTCTTTGCCCAGTGTTAGGCTGTAGACTGTGAGTTTTCTTGTTTCATTGAGTTCAATAGGCCATTTTGAACGGTCACTCAGAGTTTCAGAGTCCAGACTCTCTTCGACTCCGATTGCAATTTGAATGCCACCCAACTGCGCACTGAACGCGCTCAAAAAACTTGGTATGCCCACATGGCATCGAGTGTTCTAGTGCCACCTCTCCTCCCATCTTGATTTTCACTCATTTCCACTGTGAAAATACGGCCAAAGCAGGTACGAGATTACTCGGTTTTGCATTTGACATAGAACTGAAGTTTTTTGTAGAATCTAAGCTCGCCCCGAACTTGAATTCGCCGTAAAACTTAAGTTTGCCAGGAATTCAAGTGCGTCGGAGGAACTTGAGTGGCAGAAACATGAAACGTGAGTTCCTAAATTGTTCTACATGTACGGTTTTCTATGAACTGATTTCAAACTTAAGTCTTACAGGAACTTAAGTTCGAGGTGGGGGCTCAAGTCGAACTTAAGTTCCAAGTTAAATGGGTGATTTCATGCCTATGGTATTTAGTGGTAGCAAAAATTAAGTTCTATGTAAAACTTAAAGTTCCAAATGTGGTCGAACCGCCCCGAACTTAAGATGAGCTAATAAATTATTTGGATATGTATATGATTCGAACTCAAGTTGTTTTGGAACTTAAGTTGCGGGCGAGCTTAAGTTGCGGCACCAAGAACTTAAGATCAGACTGACCCTGGCCCTGGGGTATATACAGTGTCTCTACCCTATATGTACAGAACTTAAGATCTATTGCATCTTAAGACCCCTTGGCGGTTCCGACCGACCAAATCTTAAGATGAGCTAATAAAGTATTTGACCAAAGAATCAAGATTGCTTCGAATTTCGCTGAAGAGCAAGGATGTATGATGGTGAGCGATAGATAGCCGTCCGATAATGCCCTCTGGCACATATTGAGGTCAGAAACCGGGGAAAAAAAACTCTGAAAACCACTCATTGAGTCATTTTTCAGGTTCGGCGTTTGAACGCGCACCAGGGGCGGCAGCTCATCGGCGACTTGATCTGTCTACTACATCACCTGCACTCGCTCCTTATCCGACCAATTGCTGCCATTGATCGGTGGAGAAATGCACGAACACGCCCGACTATGCCTTGCTGCACTTGCGCGTTTCGTACAGGAAGCAATGGCGGTCATGCGTATCTTCACCGTGGATTACAGCCATCGATGTGCAGCCCCTGAGATATGCCATAAACTTTGATTCGGGGAGTTCAATGCGACGGTCGATCAGCTCGATACTACATTCGGTGTGGATCCCCTGGGCGAGGTGCATCCCGAGATGGTGGAGGACCTCCAGGGCAATAGCATGTGTGATCCCTGCACGAGACTTGCCATGGCGCGCCACAAGCAACTACTCACGATTTTCTGGGATAAACTTCCGAGCATCTTTGGGCTCCCGCACTGGGCGGAATTGCACGACATGAGGAGGGTCGCAACGAGGGACAGTTGAGAGCGGGAACGCGTCATGGTGGGCATCGATTCTCCTCTGGGTGCGTCCTGAATCTTCTATTGACGTGAGCTGTAGATAAAGAACAGTCCCAGGTGATTCTTTTGGCCATGTAGCGCAAAGCAAATGAATCTCCATTTCCGCTCTTTGACTCGACCCATCTGCGTGCCAGATCATTCAGCCGACGTTCACCAAGTCAGCCTGTGCGAACTGACATTTCCTAATTGTACTATCGAATCGGAAAATATGGTATCTGAAGAGAAACACGATTTCGGACTCCATATTTAACGGCTTGCTAGCAAGGCAGAAGAATATTTTTCGGTATTTGGTTTTCTCCAGCCCTTTCGTCTTCACCTGATTTCGGTTAGGAGACCTTCACCTGAATGTTGGCAACAGGCTTGAGGATTTCCGCGGACATGACTACGTTGGGTTGAAATATCGCCCATACAATTGTCTCTGTCGTAACATCTTATCGGGAGTAAGATCGATAGCGGGTCACCGGACCATTGCAACGAAGATTCGTATCACAAATTAAATCGAGGGGAACCAGGAATGTGGGCAACAAAAGAAACAAAGAAAAAAACCAAAGAAAGAATCGAACAACAAGAGATATAGTTGGCATAGTAGTTAGAGTTCAACAAGCAAGTGGTAATCGTTCAGGCGGTGCCGTCCTGTTGAAGGAGAGCATGTGCTCGCAAATTTCGCGATTATATTTAGGTGCTCTCGGGGGCCCAAAACTCTCCATTCGAGATCCCCGCATTGAAGAACGGCACACCGACCATCGCGCCTCTTGCACCCGTGCCCACAACGACATTCAAATCCAGCCCGGCTAGGCGAAGCATCTGCAGGCGCAACAGGTCGTCGGCCGGGATGGGGATAGAACGCAGAACGTGCAGGAGAGAGAAGGCACGGAGGGTGCTGCTCGACGCGGGGTGTGCGTTCCGACGACTCTCGACCGTGTCGACGAGCGCTGACCAGGGATTGACTGTATACCCCGCGATCGTCAGCTCCTCAAGTCGCGGAAGGAGCCAGGGGCTCGAGCGCCCCAGCGAGATTACGAGGTCATCGAGTGTAATTGGCTCGTCTATGCGGCGGGACTGAATGCAGAGTTCGACGAGGGACGGAAGGAGTTCGAGGAGAGTGGTGACATTCGGGACGTCGCTGGTATCTCGGATGGCCGCAATCAGGCACAGCTTCGTTAAATGGCAGGCGGAGCGATGGACGAGACTGGCAAGATTGCCGAGGGCGTCCGGGGGAGGGGTCATCTTGAGCGGCTCGACGACGAGCTCCTCGAGCTTTGGCGCGGTAAATTCTAAAAAGTCCCCACGGTTGACATACAGCCTGCGTAACTGGGGCAGAACCAGTATCCCGGCATGTTCGTTCGGTGCCCAGTTAGTCATTGTCAGGCAACATTCACGAACATTCGCGACACGCTCCAAAGCAGCAACCTGATCCTGCCACAGCCCATTATCGCAGTGGTACCGTATCACCTGAGTCCATGGCAGAGTGACTTTTGGTGGGGACGTGTCGAACCTAATGCTCCCAATCAGATCCACTACACAAAGCTGCGGCGCGATCTCGAATGCGTCAAGAACGGGTCCATCCAAGCATAGGTCCAAAGCGAGCTTCCGCAGGATAGGGACGTTTCCTTGGACCTGCGCGAGCAACGGGAAAATATGCTGGGTGACGCGTAGGTACACAGACTCCCAACGCGAGGAACAGCCGATTAGTGCGCCGAAAACGCGGTCGGCATGAGGTGAGGCGAGAGGCTGATCGAAACTACGAGCGACGGTGCAGAATCGAATAGAAAGTGGGTAGTTTCCAGAGCGCTCCAGCAACGTTCGCAGTTTTCCTAGAGGGTAATCGGAAGGTCGTAATCTAGGATTGGTGGCCGAGTTATCTATGTCGATGGATGCCCAAAGCTCGGGGCACGCCAAGGCGATGGCACGCCATTTCCGGGAGACGAGGGCCAAAATCCAGGGATGACCAATCAAATCCGCAGCCTGGCGGAAAATTTGACTGAGGACGTCAAATGGAAGCGTGCGTGTCGCGCTAAGTATCAAGCCGAGCGCACGGGTTGTTCTGTCTAAAGCTTCTCGCCTGACAACGAGTGGTTCGATTTCAGAGTTCAAGAGGGCGATGGCCTTTCTCCGAACTTGAATGAGATCCACAATCTCAAAGGCCTCCGACTCGGATGGGGGGGAGTTGGTGATCATGAGATTTGTGATGCGCGCAGGCAGCTCCGAGTCCACATCGAGTCCTTCCATTCTGGAAATGCGTCAGACAGATCCCTCAAGTACTGAGCAAAACATACACGGAAGGAAAGGGAGAAGGAAGATGAGAGGTCTAGGAAGAAGAGAGATGAGGGAGGGGAGTCGATCGATCCCATCAAAAAGATTCCCAACTGATGGGATCGTCTTTGCCGACGGCTATCGCCGTAATGGACCCGCCGCCTCCCGCTCACGTCTGGGCCTGTCTGGCCAGCTCGCGCTGCTTACACGTATAAATCAAACCGGCTATTTCTTTATCATTCACACAGTGGCACTGTATCTTCAAACCAGATCAAAGTGTAAAATCTTTGCTTGTTGCTTCAAGTGAGACCTCGCAAATTTATCATGAAACTACCGCCAACCATGAATTCATACATACATCCACGGTCTGCTAGCGCTTTATTGGGTCTAATAATGGTAATTTTCCCCATATGCGGGCGGGGCATATCTGAGGATAAAAGGTCAATGTTGACTGACAAGTTTACCAGCTCTAGTCAGTGTTAATTCTCGCTGTTCTGGAATTGGCCGCTCCTGCCTATTATTGAGCCCCCCTTCATCATCTTCTATCTTCAAATTCTGTCTCTTCGTGGGTGCACTATAATAGTAGGTTCCATGTTACAGTATGCATTTAGCCTAAGCGTATCCCGCATGGCTGTGTAAATAATTGTGTGCCTTCCTAGTACCTATTGACTAACATAGTTCCATGCGCCAAAGGTGGCTTCGCATGTCCGGCCTCGTTATTACACAAATGCGCAGTGATACTGGTACTGACGAAGTTACCGCCGCTGCGGAGCGCGTGGAAGCGCATACTGGTTTTGGTTTCCTCTGGGATCTCATGGGCGGCGGCGGGGGGCAGTGGACCGTGGAACTGTGCCAGGGCGTGGCGCGTCGTAGGTGCTGCGATGTGATACGGGCAGGGAGATGCGAGGGGAATGCGAGCGCGCCAAAGCCAAGGCCAAAGCGTCAAAGAGGCGGTGGGTACGCGCACGAATCGGGGTCGAGGTGCGCAGTTTCTCGAGGACGGCGGCGTCGGCGGCGTCGGGGAGAGAGATAGAGGCGTCGTGTCGGTGGAGAGAGGGCCGGAGGAAGGAGGAAGGAGGAAGCAGCGGACGGGGCGGAGGAAATGTGAAAGAAGAGGTACGCGAGGTACGCTTGCGCGAAGAGCGGAATCGGCGTGGGGGAGAACATAGGGAGAGGGCATCGCGCCGGCATTGGGGGGAGAGGATGGAGCGCACGGGGCTGCGTCGCCGTGAAAGAAGAGGTACGCGAGATTCGGGCGTCGAAGGGGTTACCGTGGCCATGGCCATGGGTGCTGTCTGCGTAGTTACGTAGAGGCGCGCCAGCCGCACGCGATTAGTTTAAGTTGGGCGCGGCGCGCAGGGTCTAAAGGTGGTGTTGTGCGCGCATCGTTATCTGTGCCCGACTCGGAGGCGCGAGGATGGATGGATGGGGTGCGATTTGTACTGCGCGTCCCTGAGGAACACCTCCAGCAGATTCGCCGTCGACAGCGGAGGCTCGAGATCCGCAGCGGCGGAGGAGGGAAGTAGTCGGCCTTTGAGGGACGGACCGTCACGGTGGTCGCAGGTGAGCACACGCGCCGTCTCTCGTGGACGAGCATCATGATATCACGTAGGGTGCGCACTGCGCAGATGGGCACGGGCGGGGTGCGCGTCGTAGAAGGCCCAGTCGAAGATCCAATCCAAGGGTGCGTCTGAAGAACGATGCAGCGGCGCGGCTAAGGGATACCACCCGCAGAGGCCGCATCTTCTTGGATTGAGAGGTCGATGTGGATGGGTGCATGGAGCACACCGCAGACGCGCCTGCGCTTATTGACGAGAGCGAGACATCATGCAGGGGAGGGTGTAGTAGGCGGAATAAGTCGCTCAGGACGTCAGACGTGCCAGCGCAGTGCCTTCCTCCAGGGGTCGTCGAAGAGTAAAGCTCAAAAAGGTGCCGTCACCTGCGCTCACGTGCCTAGTCGCGTCTCATGGTGGGACCAAATTCGGCCAAACACGTTCGGAGCTGACCCTCCGATTCAGTGCTCTAAGCACAAGGGCCCTACCCCAGGGAGCCGCAGCAAATTGACAGTGATTGTGGCCAAAAGGATACTATACTAGTAACTCCTTCTCGCCTCTCACTCTCTCCTAGGAACAATAACCAAACCAAACACGCTGGGAAAACCATCGCACTCATTCCGTCTACATCCCTGGTTCGTCAACACTCAAAAATAGCTGCAATATAAAACTCCATATCGGATAGGTGGGACGACATGCTGTGTTATAATCATACCTAACAAAACCTATCGATGAATTGTTGTCGTCCGCAGGAGGAGTTGCTTGTTTCTCTCTCCCCTTTCTCGCTCTTCTTCCCGCCTCGGATTCCATCCCATGCGTCTAGTCCATCTCTATCTCGTACTTAGAGAGGTTGCGGAACAGCCATATGAGCCATCGTATGGCTTTTTTTGCAGTGCGCGCCGTATGGCTAATGGCTTATATGGCTGGGGGTATCCTACATTTTTTCCTCTCAGAAATCTTTTTCATTCATCTGAATGTCAAGTTCTCTTTCGAAAACAAATTGCCTGGCCACCACACTCATTTACTACAGCGAGAATCCCTAGAAAATTGGAATTCCCGGCAAGAATTGGGCCACCCCAACCGAGGAAGTTGCAACGACAGTGTTATACAGTGTATATGGCCAGAATAAATTCAAAGGAAGATCGATAAATGAATCGGTTCAAAGTCACACCGTCTATGGTGCGCACAGCAAAAAAGTCATCATATGGCTCATATGGCTGTTGCGCAAACAGGTTATTACTGTATTAATTACTTGAACGCATTTCCAGCTGAACATCCACCCACTCCTCTCAAGAAATCGGTCGGTCATGTTTCTTTAATACTCCAAGTTGCCACAACGCTAATAGATAGGATTATTGTATATCCACACTCCCACTCTATGCCTGAAACTCGTTCATGCTCAGTACTGTTGAATTTGTGCATATGGGCGAGCCTGAGGAAACCGTTCTTTGACGGTATCACTGCCGCGGCTTCAAGCCAATTTGGCTCGCCTGTTTCCACTGCACCATTAATGCTCTTCTATATCCTCCCACACTCTGTAGGTAGCCCTATCATGGGTACAGTGCGAGTCGGGTTCCTACCAGAGTTAACTCACTCCTCCGCCAGGGTCAGATGAATAATTGTAGCTTTTTCCAACCGAATACCTGCGTTCAGGCAACCCGTCGTGATTTTGCGCCAAAAGAGCATGAATCCAGTGTAATTGGGCCAAATTGGCGAGATTTCTGACAGTCCCAGTGTGAGCTTCATTACCATCTAAAAGCGATACATTTCAGCTAAAGAAGTATTTGTTGGAGTGCAAATGAAGTCTTAGAGCCAAATTCTATGAGTCCACCGGGACTCGCCATAACATTGTCAGACAAGAGAGAAATTCACAAATAGAACATTAGTTCTTTTTAAGGCTCCAACCGTTTCCATTTGTAAACGTTTCCAAACGGTTTTAACCGTTTTTATTTCCGTTTAGTTTGCCTGGGGTATCAAACAGTTTATAAACAGTTTGTAAATGGTTTAAACAGTTGTCAAGGATCTGACAGCTTACCACGTCTTGGAGGTTGTCTTCTGATCCAAAAGATTGTGCCACATTGCCTGCAGTCAACAATGCCCTAGAGTCTAGGGCCCCTACGTTTGATTAATCCCTGGAGTTCCGGGGCCCGCGAAATCTGCCGGATTCTTGGCCGAATCCTGAGCACTTGGGCAATAATAATATTTTTGTGCGGAGGGAATAATATTATTGGGCGAGGAGCTTAGGTCAGGGCCCATCTATCTTTTGTATGAATGGTGTCCACGGCAGGTATAATATTTTGCTCGCCAAAAGTGCTGCAGTATAATATTCTTCTCCCCGTATGGTAGGGTTCAGCTGATCGATATTGAAAGCACAAAATATTACCTAGCCTAGCCGGTAAGATAACATTGCCCCCCCGCCCCTCCAAAAAAAACACCTTTTTCTAATACACATCACTTGGATCACTGGTGAGATCACTGGGAACACATTTTCACGGACTTATGAAAACGACTGTAATAGTACTGCATCTATTATTTGTGATTTAAACAACGAGGGACGGTTTAGTTGATTGCTACGCCCGCACCGCACCGCCGACTGGGGCGGGGGACTGTGTGTTGGCGTTAGTGTTCGTGTTAGAGCCCGGTTCCGTCACACCGAACTGGGCAGCGCATCCGCCACACGCGGTGGGCTGCAAAAGAACATCAGCGCGAATGTTGGTGTTTTAAACCAGAAGAACTCACGAAGGGGGTGGTGCCCTTGGCGGCCCCAACCAGGCAGTTACCGTTGAACGAGGTGTCTATGGAAAAAAAGTGAGAATAAATTCAGCGAGAATAAGAATGATGCGTACTGGCTCCCAGCTGCATGACGGCCGGCGCGCATAGAGGGAACGACGGCTCGAGGGCGATAACACAGGCTGGATATGAGTCAGATAGGTTGAGCTGATGATGGTAAATATATGTACCCTGGATGTCGCAAACGCTGGCACGGGGACGAGCCGGAGCAGGGGCTTTGCCGTTCTTGGCCTTCTTCGGCGCGGGGGGAGCTGGAGCCCCTGGCGCTGGCGCTGGCGCGGCAGGAGCAGGGGCGGGTGCCGGCGCAGCCTTGTTCGCACGGGCAGCGGGCTTTCCTTTCTTAGGAGCGGCGGGAACCGGTGCCGGCGGTGCAGGTGCAGGTGCAGGGCGTGCGGGTGCAGGGGGAGCGAGGGGAGCCTTTTTACCGTTCGCACGGGGAGCAGGCCTGGTGTTCGTGGCTGCACCGTTCGCAGGAGTGCCATTCCTGGAGGCACCGTTAGTGTTCGCGTCCTGCGCAGTCGGAGTATTCGTATTAGGGCCATTGGTATTCGGTGCATTCGCTGTCGCGCCACCGTTTGTGGTTCCCGGCGTTTTTTTACCAGGGTCGGTGACGCCAAACTGCGCGGCGCACGGCGCACACGAGGTAGGCTGCAAGAAATATATTCAAGATAATTGCTCCTTGTGTTCGGAAAATACACTCACGAAGGCGGCGGTGCCTTTCGCTGCGGCAGCGAGGCACGCGGTGTTGAATGGGGTGTCTGAATTATGTGTCAGTCGATTCGTGCGAAGAGGATAAGTAGAGGGACATACTGGCTCCAAGCTGCGTGGCAGCAGGGTCGCACGCGGTGGGGAAAGATGGCGCGAGCGCCACGACACAATCTGCGGGAGCGGTACATTGAGTAAGGATGAGATAGAAAATCCTCAGCGACGTACTTTTCACATCACATGTGGCCCGGCCGAAAAGTGGGTTGAGCGGACCGGCACAGACGCCGGTGGCGAGGACGGCGAGAACCGCGACAAGAGAGGATTGCATTCTGTGGAAGTTTATGGGAGCAGGAGAGTAATGGGGGGAGATGATGTGAATAAACGTCGAGTTATTTAGTGAAACCGATTAAAAGACGAGGAAGAATGTAGAAGGCGAGTGGGAGTGCAGATTGGTGAGCTACCTCTGTCGCGGGCTCCCTTTATATAGTCGGACGGGTAGCGTACCTTTGTCCCAAACCTGATGAGTTTCGTGAGATTCAACCCTATGCGAGAAGAAGCGAGGTCGAAACGGTTGCCTCGAAATACTGCTGCGCCGCAGTCGAGGGCGCGAACGCTCGGTCTGATCATTAAACCGTCAAAGTTCGCACTCGGTGGCCGCGATGACTTGCGATCAGCGCACGGTTGCGATGTCATATGACATGTCCAGGTTAGTTCTCTGCCGCGGCGCTTTTTGGGCACTTTTGCCTTCTCTCGTACCGACAGTTGGACTGGATTTGAGCTGGGTACATCGTCTGGCCCACCGCGGTACACCGCTGTCCAAGTCACTGCCGAAGAATATCGCCCTTGAACCGAGTCGACCTTTCTCGAAAAATCGTTAACATCATCTTTACGTCCTCTTGAATCCACTCACCCTCTCACACGCGGAAGCGGCTGATCGCACTCCACAGCATGTTCGCAGGGCGACAACTCAATATCGCAGCACCGCATCGTAATACTTCAATCGCCTTTTTGGGAACTCGGTGGAGACGATCAAAATCTGTTACCGCGGGACTTATTAGCTGCAAACTTCTGGCTTATTGGCCGCAGCTTCCCAGAAGTTATTGGCGGCCAAACAGAGGCAGCGCTTCGCAATACACTGGTTCTGCGTGCGCGTGTTTGACAACAAATTCAGTTGGCTGGAATTTAGGTCGTACTGACCGACAGCCGCTTACATGCGCAGTTCACGTCGGAAGCACATGACGGTGAATTATTGCGGAATCCTCACGCGCTTCGTGGAGTGGAATCGAGGGCAGAATGCATGCGAGAGAAGGCCATGATTTCCGGCGTGTACAGGGCCTGGATGCAAGTGCACGGTGTTCGCATCCGTAGCACCTACCTAACCCAGAACCGCATAGATATTATGTCGTATCCGGTTGTCGAAAATGAACTCTCCAATCTCTTTCAGCGGGCCTGCAAGGTAATTTCAGTGTGAGCGAAATGGCACGCGCATTAGAACAGTACGATGCGGAATGTTTTCTCACCGTGCATCTGCTGCACATTCGAGGGCATTCGTGCACCAGCCGCGGATATCCCTCCGTCCGGGCCCCGACGTCAGGGAGGAGAACCGCTGGATGCAATATGCCGCAGCGGGAACTGGCTCGTTGGGACCACTGTAGTCCGGGAAGCACACGGCGAAAGGCATACTAGCGAGTTTCTCGGCGAACAGATCCAGTTTGTTCATCGGGAGGATCTGGGTTAAATTCGCACAATTATTCAGCCGCAGGACGATCGAAGTCAGCAAGACAACGGAGGGAGGAGGGAGGCCGGCAGACTCACGAGTGCGTTGCAGGACATGATGCGGTCGTTGCAGAGCAGTTCGAACTGCCGCATTGCGTCCCGCATGTAATTCTATAAATTGCTCAACCTCAAGAGGATAGAATTTAGAGTTAAAAACCCACGAGATGTCCGTCCGTTCCCTCTAAATAACAGTCTGGTCATAGCAGGCGAGGTCGACGACGAAGATGATCGCCTCCGCGGCGCTAAACAGATGTATCAATTTCCGTTGCAGACGCACATCGTGCGGACGCGCGCCAGGGTAGTCGCCGTCCGGCGTTCGTTCCCGAGAGCGACCTCGAAATGTATTTCGGTGATGGCAGGTAGGGAAGTAAATTTGCACAGTAGGATGTCGACATCTGTTGGGGTGTATCCGGGGTCTGAGATGCGGAGAAGGGAGGAGAGGAAATATTCTAGGGATGTAGAATCACTTTGAAATCGAGACGAGGCGCGAATAGCTTCCTGGATGGCAGGATTTTCCCAGAGCGTGCGGATGGTAGCAGAGATGCCAAGAGTGAGACATTGGTGCGTGTTGGATTGCCGGAGGAGAGTGGACACAGTGGCTTGAATTTTTGGGTTGTCGTAAATTTCGTCCAAAATGGCACTGTCTTCTGTTCACATCGACATACAAAAGCGAGACGAATCACTAACCGTATCCCTTCAAGCATGCTGTTGCGTATCTCGAGGCAGAATCCAGCCGGTCCTGTGCATTGTAGCCGGCGCTGAAGAGCCGCACTTGACACATGAACGTCGACTGGAGGGCTGCTTAGAAGGATATCAGGCAGGGAGACTGAGCCGTATACCCACTTTCCCAGCATTTGTGGCCCCGAGAACTAGAACAGTCTTCTGGTTTCTGACGAGAAGACGATCCTTCCAGAACACTGTCGCGAGTTCCTGGCTATCTGAATGCGTTCAAGCCAGTCAACTAACGGGTAAAGTATGCAGATGAAAACGAACGTGCGGTGGCCGTATCAAGCTTTCAAGTGCGCGCGGCATGAAATTGGTGAGAATCTCGTGAGTTAATCTGCGTGAAGCGTCGAGACCACGAGGGGCAGACTAAGGTCCCAACGGTTTCCATTTAAGAACGTTTTCAAACGGTTTAAACCGTTCTTATTTCCATTTAGTTTGTGGGTGAGCACAAACTGTTTGTGAACGATTACGATTTAAACGGTTGTGATAAATCAATCACTTCCCACGGCTTGGAGGCTGGATTCTCACCCGCAAATTCCAGCCAGAAAAGCTGATAAGACGCTTCAGGGCCCTATCATAGTCCGGGACCAAAAATTGATGCGTAGGATCTGTGTGTTTGATGGCGGTCGGCTATATCGGCTAACACAATGCGCCTGCATCCCGCCGCCATCCCGGCTTCACAACTTCATTGACACACCTCTCTGTTAACAGGTGAGTTAAGGTGCGGTCTGTGACTTGATAATGGCAATGTTACTTGACTTGATCCCTCCAGATATACCCGAGTAATCTGCCCACAAAAATACCGTTTATAAACTGTTTTAAACACTGCGTTCCCACCCTACGTAGACGCACCCCGGTGTACGTTGGACTACGTCTGTCTACGTGCTGCTACATGTGTCGATCTTCGTCTACGTCCGACTACGTATGTGTACGCCGTGATGTCGGTGTACATGCGGCTACGTCTGGCTACGCGGCGTAGACACGGTCTGTCTACCCGTTGGCTATGTATGTCTACGTGCATCTATAGCGTAGACGCACGTAGACATACCTCGGTCAACTTCATAATCCTATTCTGCATTGAGTTCATGTATCCAGTTCCGCAGAATTGAGTGAGGTATGTGCACATTTGTCTACATTGGTCTACGTGTGTCTACATCGGTCTATGTCGGTCTACGTACGTGGACCGAGGTAGACCGATGTAGGCATATGTAGGTGTATGTAGACGAGCCGTGTCTACATGATGTAGACATACGTAGACAAAGGGGTTCGTCTACCCTTTGTCTACAGGGATAGACAGACCCTCTGTCTACAAGGGGTCGGAACGCAGTGAAACTGTTTAAAACTGTTTAAATACCGTTTGTGTTTAATTTGCCCAGGTCCGCAAACGAAAACGAAATGGTTGGAGCCTTAGTTCTTTTGTGCTTAGGGCAGCAAAAATGTTGCCAAAAAAAAAAGTGACCATATTTGATCATATAGACTGACTCATTGATCGGTTTCGGGTAGTGTGGGTTGCCGGTCTGACAAATGCTGCTTCTCTTTGCTTTACATCACTTCTTCGTAGATCCAATGGAATCTCAGGCATTGTCTCTTAAACGGAGGATCCACTCCGGAAAATCCGAAGTTTTGGGGGCCCCGATAACGTTCCCGAAACCTTTGGTTTCTGGTGTACAGAAACTGTTCCCGAAACCTTTGGTTTCAGGAGCACAGAAACTGTTCCCGAATCAAAGGTTCGGGAACAGTTTCGGTGGCGGGCCGTCCCGGACCGTCGGTCCGCCTCCCGAAACAAAAGGTTTCGGGAACAGTTTTGGGAGCAGATATTCTGTTCCTGGAACCTTAGGTTTCAGAAACGTTATCGAGGCTCCAGAAACTGCGGATTTTCCGGAGTGCGATATCGGTCTGACGACGACTCAAATATGATGAAGCTCAGTATGGCTCGGAAACAAAGGAATACAATCCACTGTCGAAGGCGCAGCTTTGGATAGTGCAGCTATGATCGAGTATGGTACATTTGCCTCATTATTTCTCATGTATATATTTCTCTGATGGTTGTTTGTATCACAGATGTACCAAGATTTGCTCATTATCTTTCCGATGAACAAAAATCACGTATTCTGACAACACTCTCAATAATCGCCAAAGGGAAAAGCACTTACGCTAAAGCACCCGAAAATAATTCTTATAGTGAATACTTGCTCTACTCTCCTGTAAACACCTTCCTTCTAAATTGCAGTACCCAACCAATTCTTCATCTATTTGTGACCCGCCGCTTGCGGCCTCTTACCTTCATATCAATAAGTCCATCGCGCCCGGCCCTAACACTCCATCGGATCAAAAATGCCCACGTGCACGCGAAAAA
Organism: Mycena leptocephala; assembly: GCA_029378395.1. Taxonomy (NCBI): domain Eukaryota; kingdom Fungi; phylum Basidiomycota; class Agaricomycetes; order Agaricales; family Mycenaceae; genus Mycena; species Mycena leptocephala. The sequence goes on along the minus strand of JARJLF010000847.1, from coordinate 106,961 downwards.
CGTCACAACATCATGAAACACCTCTCTTCCTTTCCCCTCATCTTCCCTCTGTGCATCTCTCGGCCCATGCCCTTTTCCATTCGCCCATTCTCTGTTTTAGGGGTCAAATAGGTCATTCAAGTGTTATGGTATGTCCTATACCTCTTTGGGGATTCTACTGACTCCAATCGCGCGCATTCCAAGAGAAGTGCCACTTCCCTGGTCTACCTCTTCAAGCCCTTCAAGTCCTCAGGTTCCTTCTGCTATCAGCCTCGCTCATACATGGCCACATGCTGTCTCCAGTCCCGGGATGCTTATCACGCCGGTATCATAGAAGCCTCAAAGTCGTTGGAGCCAGAAAATTTACCCGTCATCGTTTCCGGTGTGCACCGAGGATGCAGGGCACTGTCAAATAAGAGTACGTCCTCAGCACTAACTGTCTACTCGCTCTGATTTTGCTGTAGCTGACCGATATTTAACTCATGTTCCAACGAACACTAATCTCTGGTCGCTGATATCTCCAGCTACCCACCACTTGAGGTCCGCAGTTCACAAACACAGTATCCTGGGGACCAAGGTGCATGCTTCTTTACACTCGCCTTTGTACTCACTGCTCCTCATTTGCCTCGTAGGTAACCAACGTGAGCCAGGTATGTCTGTTCTACAGGTCTTGACCGCCCTCGCTGACAGTTTTCATCTAGCTAACCTCAGGTGACCCAGTAATGCATTGTAGTCGGGTCTGTGAGTCTACCACGTTCGTGGTTGTCCATCTCTGTAAGTCGCGACAATCATTGACTGACTTGCCATACTAATGTCGTGCCAGAGCCCAAGGCAGCGTGGTCCCGTGCAGAAGGCAATGTAGCACTATTTGAAGGTTTGGTTGAACTGTCGCTGCGTGTTGTACTCGACCCTTCCGTGGGTCATCAATTCGTTGGCTACTCCGACTACCTGTAATTGTAGTAGCTATTTCAATGAATGCATTATTATTATTTGATGGTGTTTCCCTACAACCACTGCGGCGATCGAAAAATATTACCCGAGGAAAAAGGGCCTAGAACTATCATGTTCGATTTATGGCCCAACTATTACCAGAGATAAGATAGCAGTGACAGCCTGGATAATAGGCTAGCTGTTTCCCATGGTAAAAGTCGGACTTTTACATAACAAAGGAAAGAACAAAGGAAAGTAAAAGTCAGAATTTTACCTCGGCAAACAGCCGGACTATTGCCGGAGGAGATGCGACAGGTAATATCCAGGCTATCACCGATATCTTATCTCAGGTAATATTTGGGCCGTAAATCGAACATAATAGTTCTAGGCTCTTTTTCCTCTGATAATATTTTTTCATCGCCGCAGTGTGTTACACAACTATGTTGAGCTCTGAGGGCTACTGAGTACTATGGGTACTATTCATCTACGAAGCTATGGTGGGTACTTTAGACTCATGCCAAGCTATGATTAACTCGGTAGCAGTCTGTAGCTCCCGCCTATCACTACAGACCAGGGGGTTAGCTACAGGGCTATCCTGGCTACATTGTGCTACATATTCAACTGGCTTTTTCCTGATGTTCTATATAATGTTCCGGCCGTAAATGCTTTTTTTTCGGCGCGGCTTTGCACAATGGCCAAAAGCCGCATGAAGCCGCATGCGGCCCATGCGGCTTTTGCGCATCCTGTCTAATATCTGATCAGTCTTTCAGGGGGTGTTCTTCCTTATCCAATGGAAGTATATCTCTCGAGGAGATTCACTGCAGCGATCAAAAAATATTACCGGAGGAAAAAGGGCCTAGAACTATCATGTTCAATTTATGGCCAAACTATTACCAGAGATAAGATAGCAGTGACAGCCTGGATATTACCTGTCAGATCTCTTCAGGTAATAGGCTGGCTGTTTCCCGAGGTAAAAGTCGAACTTTTACATCACAAAGGAAAGTAAAAGTCGGAATTTTACCTCGGCAAACAGCCGGACTATTACTGGAGGAGATGCAACAGGTAATATCCAGGCTATCACCGATATCTTATCTCAGGTAATATTTGGGCCGTAAATCGAACATAATAGTTCTAGGCTCTTTTTCCTCCGGTAATATTTTTTGATCGCTGCAGTGATTGTAACGCTGCTAATTTTCTATCCCCCCACCGGATTGTAGTGCAATAGATTGCGATTCAGCATTTCCCGCAGGAGGCATGGCATCTTGATCAAAACTTTATCCCGAATGTGCGTGGAACTCGTCACAAGTTTTTTCAGAACCCTCGAGTACTTGGTCGACTCTGAGGGCAAATCACCACGGGTCCGAGTTCAACATTAATATTCTGAGACACAGGTGCCCGCAGCCATAAACCCTTGTCGCCCGCGAGTTAACTGGTGTTACAGCTGGTCCTCAAGGAAACGATCTGCCATACAGCCGCGATAGCTGTTACTTGAAATGAACCACGTCGCCAAAATTCATCCCACGTCATGCCAGTGGCCCACCACAGCTATCGCGGCTTGTGAGAATGGTTCCTGAATACTGGATTTCATAGTACATATCCTATTCATTTTACGAAGTGGATTCTCCAACATCCATGAATGAATTAAACACCGAACATCAATCACATTTCGTAGCCAGACTATGACATATCCACTACACTTGTGCCGCGACCCTGCAATTAAAACAAACGCAGAATTATGTGACTCTGATGAGAATAGACTGAGCAAAATAATAAACACGGTTGAGTTAACAATATGCAGCACAAAGTTTACACCCAAATTGTTGAAGTCTGCTCTGAAAAAGCGAGGAAATTACGGAAGGCGACGTGAACTGTACGTGAACAACAATATATTGGCATGAACTATCAACTGTGTGAAAGAGAGAAGATTGGGATGCTACATGAATGCAGTCCGGGTTAAATAATTCAACAGGCGTCTTATAGCTGCTCTGTAAGTAAATGGAATTGAAAGAACACTTGGACTGAATAGCACTGATGACTCCGAGCCTCAGAAGAGAACATTGACTCGGGTGAAAAAAGGCGGTTCCTCCAGGGGTCGAACTAGGGACCTCCTGGTGATGGGAAGAAGAGAAAGCAACCACAATCCAACTTCACTAAGCATCACATAGGTATATTGCTGACCAGGCCGCTATAGGCTGCCCACCAAATATATTTGAATAGAAAAAAAAAATTCTTCAAAGTTCCAGACACTGCACAACGGCCACTCACTCAAGCTCCCGCTTTTGTGAAATAGTCTGAGAGGCTGAAATTTAATTGACATGAACTCAAGTTTAGATTGTATATGTCGCTGATGTGTCGAAACGACTCGTGGATTTGAATGCCAATGGCCATCGCCGCAGGGTCAAAGTTAGGTCGAGGGTGTTATTCCGGAGAAATATGGGCCATTCAAGACTTCAGTTTATCTCTTTCTTACCAAGCCACCGCCCAACACCTGGGAAGAAAAGGCAACTCGCAGCTGGTTGTCCACGTTCTCGCCAGCTGGGAATGCCGCCTGGATCGTGCAGCTGCATTCCAGCCCACAGCAGCTTGAAACAGCTGACATGTTTTCTGGTATCTAGCTGATCATTCCATCTGGAGATGGCCTGACAGCACTTTGACGGTGTACGAAAATGGCAATAGACTAAGAAACTGGCAAGGTAAGAAAATCTCGTGGTCTGTGGGCCGTCTGGTCGGTATGGCAGCCATACCGGCCAGACTCATCAGACATGCTCAGGTGGCGCCATACATGCCAGAGAAATTCTGTTTTACTGATGTGGTGCTATTACTTTCTGCCGCTGATGCTCTCTGGGATTCATCCTACCACAGAAACTTCTTCACCCGAACGTCTCAGTGGATGTTCGCTACACATGTGCCAGACTTCCATCACGATCTTGCCGATGCTTCTTCAAACCCCCCCTCAATCCTTCTCGCCTCAGCTTTGTACACACTACTTTCTGTCTGCGTGCATTAATTGCAATACTTAACCTCGGTGTTTCCTTCTTCCCGCGCACATTTCATGTGGATAAGTCAGCCTATGATCCTTGAACTGCGAGCGTAATACTTCCTCTATTCTCCGTTCTCCACTCGATCTTCCTCTCGGCATCAATGTCTGTATTGATGCCACTCGGGAAATCTACTTATCGAACTGGAGATCTTTGGATCTGAAGTTTTCGCGGGACGAATATCTCTGCTTTCAGCTCATCGGAATCCAGAGCGTCGTGTTCCATAATTGCGGATTCGCAGTGGAAAGTCCCTGCACCATCATAGAGCCGAGTGTCCCAAAGTGTGGTAGATTCAAACTTGAGTGCGCTCCATAGGACACAAATGGATACAAATTCAGCGCTCATTGGCGCGTACTCAGATTACGTTCCGCGATCTGATCGCAGTCATAACCAAGTCATAGCGGCAATCAGCACCGTCGCGCTTTAACTGTAGATCACAGCCTCCTCCAAAATTATGAAACTAAACGGCTGTATTATATCGCCGACGTCCGAATTGCCGTAGGGTTTCCTATTAGAATATTTTGGGATTTCTCTGATGGACGGGGTTTCCCATTAGAAATATCCTGCGTACTGCTATGGCTTTGGGCCCTCGGGAAGTTGCCAGACTCTGAACCCACCAATTGAGTCAGAAATGAGGAAGGTGGATTGCAGACTCAAATGTTCGACGTAGATGATTTAGAGCCTCTGACAAGCATCAATTGTTTCGCCGCATCTCCCGGCCTTCTACCTGCCACGGAGGCAGCATCGCCCGTGTTGCTGTCCGTTTCGGAAATATATGGGGGGTTGAGGATCACAAATCCTGGCCCCCCGTTCCACAATGCCCCGCCAGCCCACAACAGAAACTCGCTTAAACACCATCGTGGCCTATTTGACGCCCGCGGTCAGCCTCCTCGATGAGCTCAACGATGCATTTGGCAGCCCCTTTATGCAACACATTTCAAGGACAGCTCTCTCATTGATCACTGCAGCGCAAGTAAGCCATATTTGCTGTTGTCAGTGGGAGTGGCTCACTGGGCACATATCCAGAATGTGAAGAGGAACAGAGACGAGTGTGTTCGGCTCATGGAACACATCCATTCAGTGATCTATGCAATCATTAATATCCACCTGAAGTCTGAGACTCCCGGGTCGCTCCATCCATCAGTGTTGGAACAGATCGGAAAGTTCACAGGGTACATCGGGTCTCACAAGTGGGAAGTAGTCACTGACAAGATTTCGACAGAACTCTACAGAAGATACACGCATTTGTCGAAGCACAACAAGACGGAAGCAAGATCAAGTACTTCTTTCGCCAGAGTGAGACGAACCTGTTACTCAAGGATTGCCAATCTGGCTTGGAAGAGGCCTTGGAAGTCTTCGAGGTACGGGTCGGACATTGAATCGGTCACAATACACATGCTGATACGATTCAGACTGAGACCGGGATGTCAGTCTTCAATAGTGTTGATGAAATGAAGCAGAAGACGGAAAATATGTACAATGAACTCCTTGAATTGATTTCAACCCTTTCAGATGGTACATTAACAGACAGATCGTCATCGGTATGTACAACATGTGTTACGCAACATGTCTCATATTTCAAGGTACAGATATATCTGGCATCGAATCGCTCACAGAATAGGTGAGAGAACAAAGCATCTTTGTATATTGATAGCTGGTATTTATGCTTTTGTGCCAAGTTCAAATTCGTTCTCTATGCTACCCTCAAAACCCAACATATTCCATGGTCGCGAATCTGAACTCAAGCACATTATTGAAACTCTTTCTCAGGATATACCCCGGGTAGCCATTCTTGGGGGAGGGGGAATGGGTAAAACATCTCTAGCCAGGGCTGTCCTGCACCACCCAGATATTGCCGACAAATTCGAACACAGATATTTTGTCAGTGCTGAGTCTGCAACCAGCACTGTCAATTTGGCAGCACTAATTGGGTTGCATGTGGGATTGAATCCAGGAAAAGACCTCACAAGACTGATTATCCAATATCTTTCCACAGAACCACCCTGTCTCTTGATTTTGGACAATCTGGAAACTCCATGGGAGTCAATACACTGCGGTAGCGTGTTTGGCATTGATTGGCAAGGGCTTTCCGTGGTTTAGAGCCGTTTGGGCCGTAAATAGCATCATTCTCACATTCCTTCGCACTTCACGGCGGATTCCCTGTCGGCACCCGAGAGCGCATCCAGGAGCCTAGCCCATCTGGTGACGAGAGCGGGATTCGAACTACGAGACTAAGAGTAACGTGAAACTGGCACCGAGAACGAGTACGAGAGCGAGAGACGCGAACGGAAGATTCGCAAGCCCAGCAACGCACGGGAACCTATCGAGCGAAGCCATCGACTTTATTACGCATCGGACACCGTCACCCAACGCACCTTCGGATTCCACGCCGACTACACCTTCGTCCCTAACTCCCAGCCAGTCAAGTGGCGACGAGCTTCCGCTTTTTGAAAAACCACCGAGCCCGATTCAGCGCGCGCTTACACCACCCACAACTATCCTCCCCAAAACCAGTGCCCCTGACTACGACTCGGACACGATGCCGATGGACGCTTGGGATGGCGACACGGACAAAATGTCCGCGCAAGACTTCTTGCGGGCCTTCCACAGGGATGTCAAGGTGACAACAAGCAGCACGGATAAGGCCAAAGCCTTCAAACACTACCTCGCGGCAGACAGTGATGTTGACGTCTGGTTCCGGGCACTCCCAGCAGCAACGCGTGCGGATATGGACCTCATCGATGCGGCAATCGAGGCGCAGTACCCATCGGAGGCTACGGTGCAGCCAACGGCGGCGGAGTACGGCACAATGCTCCTGAAGTGTCGGCTGACGATGGAGGAGCTCGGGACAAAAACAAAGGTCGCAGATCGCGACGTCTGGGCACACCACGCGTGGGGCAACAAGATGCTGCGCCTCGCGACAAAGGCGGGGGTTGCCGCAACTACCACGTACATCGAGCAAGTCCGCGTCGAGTTACCGAAGCCGCTGCGCACAAAGATCGCCAAAACCCACGCGGACTGGGCAACTTTTATCAAGGCCATACGGGATGTCGACACTGTAGAGCTCGAGCTCGATATGAAGGAGTGGAAGGAAGAGAAGGAGCAGCGGGACAACATCACGAAGATGCTAGAGCAGCGGCCAGCGCTGCAGGCGTCACCCACAGCGGGAATCCGCGCGCAGCTCAACAACGCGAGAATCAGTGCACCGCGCGCTGGCCGGCGCCGGCGCCCGGTGCAAACCCATTCCAAGCCACGCAAGGGGGTGGGCAAGGCAATCTTTTTGCAAACCCCCATGCGCCGTACCAAGTACAGGCACCGCGCGCACCGCGCGCCCCGTACCAGCCCCAGGTGCGCCAGCCAGTGGAAGCACAGCAGCCGCTGGAGGGCGAGCAGCGCCGCATCCTCCTGGAGGCGATCGCATGCATTACCCACCACCCCGACACGGAAGCGGGACGACGCGCGCATGGCGACCAGCAGCAGGAGTGGTTCCGCAGCCACGGGAACGTAGCAATGAGCGTAAACACACCGTACCCGTTGCGTCCGGGGCGTGCCCCCGTGAACTCGGGCGAGTGCTTCCGATGCGGTTATCAAGGCCACACGAACTATCAGCGCCGTTGCGAGGCGCCGCCGGACCAGTGCGTCAGCGTGAGGGAGCAGCAGTGGCGACGTATCGCGTCACAGGCATTGAAGGAGGCGCCAACAGCGGTGCGCGCCGTAGGATTCGCGCCCTGGGATGTGGACTATGGGCGTCCCTTTGGGGGCGAAGGACGCTTCGAGGAGGTCGAAGACCAGGGAAATGCTTAGGGGCTGTCCAAAGAGATGCTCAGACAGCCCCAGAAGAGCAAAAGAAGACGGAGTCGGTCCTCGGGCGCGATGAGCCATCGCCCGAGGACGCGCGGTCCGGCCCCCAAGTCCGTAGTAATACGTCGACCCCCATGTACCCTGCTTCCAAATCACAAGTCATTGACCTGTATGCAGTGGGGATTGAGGAGCGAGAGCCGAAGCGCACGAGCGTGCCGTTCATATGCGGGATTGAGGTGGAAGGACCAAGAGGGGAGCTGGAGGATGATGGGGCGATGGTGAATGCGATGTGCACGGTGTTGTACGAGGCGATACAGCACCGCATAGGAGAGCTGCAGCGCTCGGGGAAAACGCTGCGCATGGCAAATGGAGCGCTCGTGCCGTCGATCGGGTACTGGGAGGGGTATATCCGACTTGGCGGGGCCAGGGTGTACGGGACCTTCGAGGTCTTTCCCAGCGGTGGCTCGTGGTCATTCCTATTTGGAAAGCCACTGCTGGAGGGCTTCGGGGCGGTGCACGACTATGCAACCGACACGATAACAGTGCATGGGAAGGATGGCCCGACTGTGGTGCCAAATAAAATAGGGCGAATCGGCCTGTGGGACGAGGCACGGGGCAATGTGAACGCCGTGTTCTTGGACCCCAAATCACGCGTAATGTCACCAGGAGGAAGTAGCGCACCTCCTGTTAGGCAAGTCTCTTTTCTTGATGAACGCGCCCCGAAGAACATTGATCAGCACCTGCACAAGTGTCAGTCAGCCATTCATGAAGGGGACTACATGCCGGGGATGCAAGAAGAGGCACGAGAGAACTCGACGGGGGATTTGCCATCCGCCTCGAGGGAAGTACAGAGCGTTGAAGGGGGAGAGAGCGAAAATGATACTGACGTGATTTCTTTTACAGAGCGGCAATCAGGGGATGAAGGTGGAACGGCGCGTACAAGGAAGGAGCAGGAGAATAGCGAAGACACGCGGGTGTATGTACCAGGGGATATTTCGCGATCCCCGTTGAGGGACGTACCAGAAATAACGCGCGCATCTCAACCGACTAGGAGTACTGACATGTTTTCGAGGTCAGGGCGGGAGACGGGCGTAGTGCAAGCCCTGCGGATGGCAGGCATCATAATAATCTGGGGCATACTCGTGCTTGCCACGCAGTACGGGGGCGCGGGAGGCGAAACGAGTGCACGTGGGACATTCGGCGGGGATTCAGAATCCCCGCCGAGGGAAGTACCCACCCCAGACAATGTTCTCGAGAAGATCCTCATCACTGACACTGCGATGCCAGTGATATACCTCCAGAAGAATTGGCTGCGACGCCGGCGGTACACAAGGAGCGAGAACGAGTGTCGCATGAAGTTGCGACGGAAGTGGAGGCGGAAGAGAGCTGCGATGGAACCGAGCGAAGAAGAGGAGCCAGTTGAGGAGGAGGAAGTCGAGGACCCGAGGTGGTGCTATTGGATACCACCGTGCACATTACAGTTTGAGGTACGGGTGCCCGGGAAAGTGGTACGGCCTAAACGGCCAGCGCGAAAAAACTCAGTGGGGGATGGCGCGCAATCCCCCACGAGGGGAGTACACAATCTCGCGCAGGAACCACCCGAAGACCCTGCTGACGCCTCTACACCAGAACCGGTTTATGCAGTGGAGGAGATGGCCGAGCACCTAAGGAAAGCGGCTAAAGACAGCCAGACGTGGGAGGAGCTTCGCACGAGCTCTCCTGCGGAGTTTGCGCAGTACCTAGTCCAGGTCACAGCAGAGGCAGGTGTGGGCACGGCATTTCCGCAAGGTGTGGGCGATGAGGATGGATTTGAGCAACCGGAGATTCGTCTGGGCGAGGACACCTCGGTCTTCACGAGGCTGACAGACCCATTCAATCCCAAGCGGGTTGACGCAGTACTCGATGCTGTCACAATCGGCCCGGACTTAACCCACGAGCAGCGCGGAACAGTAAACGCGTTCGTCGCTGAGTTCGCGGACTGCTACGCGTTGTCAATGAAGGAAGTGATACCAATCCCGGGGGCAGAACATACCATGAATATCCCAGCGGACACGACATTCAATACAAAGATCCACCAGAGGCCTACGACTCCAGCGCAAAAGCAGCGGTATAACGGCGTAATTGACGAGATGCTAGCGGCGGGAATAATCGAGGGTGTGGATCCGAAGGATGTCAAGTGTGTGTCACCGACAACACTCGCGCAGAAAGTGCATCAGAATGGCAAGACGCGTACAATTCTCGAGCTGCAACACCAGATCAATGATCAATGCATCGCCGCGGGATTACCACCTAGCTTCGAGCTATCTGCACGCCCAACATCGTCAACGCCGGAGGCCGAGGACCCAAAAAATCCATCTTGGAGGGTGTGTCACGATTACCGAGAACTGAATACCAAAACCAAGGTCGCACCAATGCCGCAAGGCGACATACAGCGCAAGCAAGGGCTCCTGTCAGGCCACCGCTGGGTTTCGGTATTCGATTTCGCCGAGGGTTTCTATGCGTGTGCGACCGCAGAAGAAATTCGACCATACCTATGCTTTTACGTTGAAGGCCGCGGCTATTTCACCTACTGCAAAATGCCTATGGGTTTAACCGGAGCACCTTCGACGTTTAGCAAAGCAACGGGTAGCGCGCTCGGCAACATGGTGGGCACCAAAATTCAATTGTTCGTCGACGATGGGGGAATGGCAGGGGATGTCTTCGAGGAGAAGATGGACGATCTGCGAACAGTATTCTTGCGCATCCGGGAGCACAAACTCTCGCTCTCGGCGGCGAAGATGCAATTCTTCATGACGGAGGCAACATTTGCGGGCAATCGCGTAGGGCCGGACGGTATAAAACCGGACTTAACAAAGCTCACAGCCATTGTGGACTGGCAGGCACCGCACGACCTACTAAACTTGAAGTCATTCTTAGGGCTCTGTGGGCACTTCCGGGGTTTAATAAAAAACTATGCGCGGATTGCGCAACCGTTAACAGACCTCGAGCGACTGGCGAAGGTGGGGGGTGCAGGCTCAAAAGGAGAGTGGAGGCGACATATGCGGGCAGTGGACCTGAAGAGGCAGTGGGGTATGAAAGAGCAGGTGGCTTTTGTACGGCTAAAGGCAGCGCTAACGTCGGAACCGGTGCTAAAAGGCCCGGTGTTCGATGGTCGAGCCTTTGTCGTGACAACAGACGGGTCCAAGGAAGGGTTTGGTGGCATGCTCTGCCAGCGCTTTGACATGGTAATGCCAGATGGCAGGACGGTGAGCAAGCTGCACCCGATAGGTTTTGCGTCAAAGCGGACATCACTCGCAGAGGAGCGCTACAAGCCGTACCTGCTAGAGTTTGCGGCTCTCAAATATTCCCTCGACAAATTTGCAGACACCACATACGGCTTCCCGATCGAGATCGAGACGGACTGCCAAGCACTGCGGGACACGGTAATGAGCACAAGCCTGTCCACAACACATGCTAGGTGGTTGGAGGCAGTCATGGGCCATGACATCCGCAAGATTCGCCACCTCCCAGGAGCGGTCAACTTTGTAGGCGATGCGCTAAGCCGCAAGTACACAAATGTACCGCGCACGGACGACGATGGCAGCGGATGGTCCGTAGAATGTGACTGGTTCGCGGGGAGTGGGCTGGTGTTCGATCTGTATACGGTCACAGACGCGGAGGAGATCCCCAGGCTGAAGGCCCGTTTCGTCGATGTGCCAGTATTTTTGCAGGCCATAGAGGCACTCGAAACTATTGGGAGAGGGGGGGACGAGAAGGCCGTGCGGCGCGCAAAACACCGCGCTAAGGACTACATGGTGGAAGGAGGGAAGTTGTGGCACGTAGGAGGGGGCAAATCACGCAGGGCGCGGGCGCGCGTGGAGTGTCTGACGCCAGCTGAGATGCGGACGGAGGCAGAGCGGGAGCATCGCGAAGGAGGTCACCTCGGTCGTGATTCAATGAAGCTAAAGCTCACTGATAGGTTCAAAACACCGGCCATCGACAAGATCATAATGGATGCCATCCAAAACTGCGGGGAATGCTTGAATTTCGGTTCAGCACACCTGCATGCACTACTGCAGCCCATCACACGCCGACACCCATTCGAGCTGCTGGTCGGCGACTACTTGGCAATGCCGAAAGGCAAGGGTGGATACAAGGAGGTGGGGCTCTACCTGGATACTTCGTCGCAGCGAGTGTTCGGGTTTAAATACAAAACTCACGGGTCAGCGGTGACAACGAAGGCGGCTCTCCAAACCCTATTCAATGCTTACGCGCCATGGGAGACATTCCAGACCGACGGGGGCAGCCACTTTGACAACGAGGAGGTACAGAAATTTTGCCGAAGGTTTGGCGTGAAACCACATGTGGTGGCGAAGTACTCGCCATGGGTGAATGGGTTGGTGGAAGGTACCAACAGGATCCTGCTGGGGATACTGAAGAGATTGTGCGCGCCGAATCTGGGGGAGGAAGGTTGGAAGAAGATAGAGAAATGGGAACACCTTCCCGCGAACTGGTCGGACCATTTTGACAACGCAATATTCTTACTGAACAACCGCATTCTTAGGGCGTTGGACCACACCCCGAACGAACTGTTCTTCGCCATGGTCATCAACACCGCCGAGACTGGGGTGGAGGCTGCCTCAGCCGAGATCACGATGGAGGACATCGACACACAGCAAGCGTACGCTGCTCAGCAGCGGTTCGACGGGCACGCGCGCGCAGTCAAACACGGCGCATCTCGGAAGGCGGCATTTGATCGAAGGGTCCTGGAGTCTAAGGCCGGCGAGGTCGTGTTCGCACCAGGAGACCTAGTCCAGGTCTTGGATCCGAAGTACAAGAAAACCTTCCTCACCTCGAAGAAAATCTTGCCAGAGTGGTCGGGAGCGTTCAGGGTCAAGGAACGTCTCTTGAATTCTTATATCATTGAAACTATTTACGGACAAGAACTAGCGGGCGAGTATAACTCGCGGCGTTTGCGGCTGCTAAAGGCGCCGGAAGGGTCATCGCTAGAGGCATACGAATTGGCCAGGAAGAAGGGGGCGACAAACGAGGAAGCGCTAGCGGTGGCAGGACCGACGGTGTTGGATGAACCGGAACCCAGTCGAGAGGAAGAAGGTGCGGCACGCGAGGCCGATGCGAAAAGGCAGAGAGCCGCAGAGGAGGACGATGACGGTTGGGTGGATGATGAAGAGGCCGAAGAAGAGGAGGCAGTAGGCAGATCGATTGGACAGAGGGTGAGGGCAAGGAGGGCGGGGACGCAGGCAACGAGGACGTTGCCTGGAGGAGGGGGCAGATGCGGTAGCGTGTTTGGCATTGATTGGCAAGGGCTTTCCGTGGTTTAGAGCCGTTTGGGCCGTAAATAGCATCATTCTCACATTCCTTAGCACTTCACGGCGGATTCCCTGTCGGCACCCGAGAGCGCATCCAGGAGCCTAGCCCAACACACCCGTGGGGGAGTTGAAGATTTTCTTTCCCTCCTCACTGATCTCCCACATCTTGCATTAATGGTATGTCTCCAACCATCTTTCAATTTTGCAGCTGCCCACATCCAAAAGATCACAATGCGAGGTGCTGAAAGACCAGCCAAAGTGGCGTGGACCCATCCATTTTTGCCACCTCTGCAGCCCTTGTCGGATGGGGCTGCCAGACAAACTTTCATTGATATAACAGATCATCAGGAGGGAGAAGAAGAAAACATGAAGCAACTTCTCCGATTCACAGATAACATGCCCTTGGCTGTGGATCTCATTGCTCATCTGGTGGATTATGAGGGCCATGCAAGTGTCTTGGCTCGTTGGGAGACAGAGAAAACCTCGTTACTGTCTGCAGGACATGATAGGAGATCCAATTTAGATGCATCTATCAGAGTCTCTCTCTCAAGTCCCCGGATTACGTCTGGTGCTAAAGACTTATTGAGCCTGCTCTCAATTCTTCCAGATGGCCTTTCTGATGTTGAGCTTATCCAAAGCAACCTTCCTATCCAGGCCATTCGGTCTTGCAAGGCCACACTGATTGCTACTTCTTTGGCATATATTGACAACAAGAAACGACTTCGGTCACTTGTGCCTATCAGAGAACACATCCAAAAGTTCTCTCCCCCATCGGAGTCCCTCATGGACCAACTCAGGAAGCATTTCCATTCACTCCTGGATCTATACAAGAAATATAATGGAGCACAGCTCAGCAGCATTGTTAGTCAAATAACATTGAATCTTGGGAATCTGGACCAGGTCTTGCACCGAGATTTGCACAAGGATAATCCAGATGTTGCAGACAGCATACATTGCATCATAAATTTTAACTCCTTCCATCGGGTTACTGGGCGGGGTGGTACCATATTGATGGAACAGATTCCTGCGGTTTTATCCAAGTTAGGGGACCCTAGGCTGGAAGTACACTTCACTACAGATATTCTCAAGTCGGAAAGGAGTAATCCGATATTCAGTCCGGAACTCTTGATTGCTGAAGGGATTTCCAATTGCAATGAATTCGATGATCCTGTGCTTGAGTGTGAGTGCAATATTAAGTTTACCTTGGTCCTTCTAATGACTTTTGTGATGCCAGCGACGTTCTACGTGGCCGCTGGATATCACCATTCTATTGCAACAGAAATCACCATATGGCCCTTGAATTACTCGCCAGAGCACTTAAACTGTCAACATATTGCGGAGACACCGACACTCAGTGCAGCGCATTGCGTTACTTGGTAGAGACCAAGCGGAGCATGGGAGACCCTGCTGCTGCCCAGACACATGTGCATCAGGCAAGGTGGTTGGCCAACTTGACAGGAAATCTGTATCAGGAGGCACACTTACTGCGGGTCTTAGCTCAATGTACATGCCAGCTCGGTGATTACCGAAACAGCATTGCACACCTTCACAGAGCAAAAGAGATTCTGGAGCTCTGTGGCCTTGCAGGAGGTGGGCTACAAGCCGTTGTCAAAACACATGAAGCCGAGGTCCATTTGCTGAAATCAGACTATACCGAAGCCAGAAGCATCTACGCTCAAATTCTCAAACTCACCGACCAGGATCCCTTTACGAAGGCCATTGCACAGTTCAATATTGCGCATATTGATGTGATGCTTGGGACAGATGCCGAGGAGGTGCAACATAATTTGAATGAGGCAAAAACCACACTCAGCACCACAAAATACTTGTATGGAGCTACTTGTTGTGAAATGGTCTTTGGAGACCTGAAACTTAGAGGGGGCGATACCTGCTCAGCAGAGCAGATATTGCAAGACTGTCTCAATTTAACCAGGGGGAACGAAACTGAAGCTGTGTCGTTCTGTCTGGAGAGATTTGCAGACAGGGGCCGGTGGCATCCCGTGGAACACGCTCACAGGTGGCCAGTTGTATACCTGGGGCATGCACACCAGGCGAAAGAGAAATTGGCTGTCCACAAAGCACTTCTCTTCCTTGGAGATGTATTCATTTCTCAGGGAGATGATGATACTGCATACAGCCTTTCACTGCAGCTTTGGAGGGCTTCAATTGTATGGATGTTCATCGCAGCAGAGCTCAATGCCTACTGCGTCTTGGAGATCTTGCTCACAAGAAGGGTGATGTCTCACGTGCTGTGGACCATTGGACAACAGCTCGTCCGCTTTTTGAAAGGTCGTCCCAGACCAAAGATGTTGCGCAGATCGATGCCAGACTTGCGGAGCTTGAACGTAATTGGAAGGTGTTGTTACACCTTTCAGCACTAAATCCCCAGGAAAAAATTGTCACAGAGTCTTCAGTTGAGGTTGAGGAGATCGGGAAGGCCGAGGGTGCTGGTCAAAATGTGCCGGAAAGAATCATGATTTCTGACATGTAAGGTTCTATGTATCTTTTTTCTTCGATTTATGGCATACATATCTTGAGCCAATTCTCTTTCTCTGTATTTATCCCTGATAAATGAATTTGGATTGACAGGATGCTACAAATGAGGAAAAACATACTAACTTGCCAAAGTACTTGCACACCAAGCAGAGTTTGAATTTCGGTGGGTTAACTTGTGTGGGCGCTAACCGGCACTTGTGCTCGCTTATACCCATTTCTCCCACTGTATAAAAGCAATGTATATTACTTTTCAACTGATGGTGCCAGCCAGGCGGATCACGCCCATCAGCGCATCAATAGTGCCGTTCAAAGTTTCCCTAATTCGCTCCTTTTTGCGCTTCTGGTTGGTTTCCTGTTTGCTTCCAGGAATCGAGCAGGAGATGCAAAAAGGAACCAAGTAGGAGCAACTGTTCAAACAGGAGTACATGTACTTCCTGTTTGCAAAAATGCTCCTACTTGCGCACCTACTTGTGTTTCCTAGTTGTTCTCCTACTCGGCAGAAGTTGATCTCCGTATCCGGGACCGTACCAACAGGTATAGGTCAGCGGTACCAGGGGTGCCCGGAGGGCCATATGAATAATATATCCCAAATTTTGTATTTGCAATGCGAGCTGATCAACACGGTGGCGTGGGCCGAACGAGCTTCGGGCTCAACGGGCTGCCCCAGACTTGGAAGTTCTGCATAGAGGTGGTAGAGCCTCTTCGGAATTATTGCGGTTCTGCCGATTGTCGGCCCAGCCCGCTTTATTGATTGATGATTGTAAGCCCGCCTCCATCCTGGTACATGCTCAGTGCTAATAGAACCTGTTTTAGGAGTGATTTAGATGGATATTCTCTCAATCTCGAATTAGCCCTGCGCATTGTGATGGGGAGCCACTTCAATTTTTTCTTTTGTGGTTCTACTTAAATATTGTACGGTATATCATAGCCCACACCTGGTTGCACCGTCACATCGTCACTTTCTAGGAGCAAAAAAAAAAAAAAAAAAAAATCCCGAGATCGAAAATCAAAAGGAAGGTATAGTGTGCATTTTGTATCATATCTTGTTCGTATAGTGTCTCATACTTCAGCTATTTGTCCAAATGCCACCATATCACCACTGAATTTTCATCTGTAAATGGTGCATCTGGAAGGCTTGCGAGTGCATATCGGTGAACCACAGCTGAGGTGGGAGCGAAAGCCTAGAGCTACATCCATGCTTGCTCATATCGAACTGCGCCCGGCCTTCATTTCATTCTTTGCCACATCCTGAAATATTTCAACATTCAATTATCATGCTTTGCAAAGGAGAATAGCATTTACAAATGAGCGCTGGCCTCACACATCCACACAGGAGGTGGTCAATTTATCTGGTTCGTGATGTGATGATCGAAAGTTAATATCTGACATCACGTCGATATTGCTGCATTCACGAAAGTGCTTCCTGCCGTTTAGCCTGTTCGAATCAACGGAGACATTCATTTAGCTACAATGTCGCGACACTCGCGTGGCAGCATTGCGTTGGAGAAGACTGATAGATAGGTGAGTCAAGATCCAGTTACACCCTGGGAAAAAAAATGAACGCACGCTTTGCCTGAATGACAAAAACTCCTTCCCAAACGACTACATATCATGGTATGAATGTGGACGGGTATTGATAGATGACACCCACGGTCATTTCTTGTCATGAACTGTGTTCGAATTAATTAAATGAACGACTAGCATCGGGTAGAATCTCACCAGTATTATTTGGATGACGCTGGCAGCACTGCAGTGCGAACGGGCATTAATTTTAATGTCGTGTGAGCAGAAATAACAAGATGAAAATTTACCTGGTGAGGATTGTTGATTCTGAGAATGACATGAGCGAGAAGAATTCAGCGCGGTGGTTGAACAAATTTTACCAATGGCCCACAGGATAAGTGTGTCCACCATCGTCCGGGTCCTGTTGCAGCGTCAGTTTGAACTAACTGTCGAGTCACAACGTGCCCACCGCTTCGACTGGCATGAGCGCATATCCCAGAGACAGTAGCACAACGACGCTGTTATCAGAAGATCCACACTAAGGTCAAGCGAGAGCGACACGGTGACAAGCCAGCGCCACCCAGAACGATGGTAACACGGGAATAGTGCAGCAGGAGCGCGACGATTCCCGCGTGGCCAACGAAGCGCAGAAGGCCCAGGACGCAAGCAAGGGCCATGATATACCACTGCCCAGATAGGACGCGAACACGGTTTGCGAAGAAAGTCTGAAAAAGCTGTGAGACGCCGCAGTGGGAAATGTAGGGCAGATTCACTTGGACTACTGTATAAATGAGTGCAGCAAAAATGATTGTTGTTTCCTCGGAAACTGCTGGGCTGAGGATGTGGCCAGGTTGGCCGTAGAATGTTATAGTTTGCGAATAAATCTACGAAGCGTTCATCACTCCTGGGTTCAGAGGTGTGAACGAAACTACTCACGGCATGCCAGGCCGATATCGTGTGCCCGAGTTCCAGAATCCTGGGGATCTCATGAGAAAGAACGTTTGGGTAGGGTGGTGGCTGTGGATTTCACCAGACGAAACCAACCTAGATATAAGGCAGGTCAGCAAATATCCTCTCCTATCCTCGACGTACGGCAGCCTTAAGCAGGTTCGAATCTTGCGAAAAATGGGGATATAGTGAAAGGTCTGAAGCGTTCGATCCCGAAGAGAAAGATACCCAGCAGGGTGCCATTCTCAAGAGCACCGAGACTTCCGCTTACGTCAAGGAAAGAAAGAGTGGAAGGGATAGCAGACATGGCCAAGGGGGTATCAGTGCGTGACGAAGGCGTGGAGGGAATGCAGTTTATGTACCTGACTTCAGAAGCCATTAAGATGTCATCCATCAGCGTAGATCATCTACGTTTCAGTGTTCATCCCATGGGAACCTATTATATGCCTCCGTTAATGCTGAAACGGGGGAGTCGTATTTTAAACATGATCATAGCGATGCGCCTTAGGAGTTTCATCTGATCTACTTCGATATTGGCTTGACCGGTGAGAGGGAGACGATAAAATGTGTGGTACGACAATCGTGGGTCAAAGAGGAATACTAATTCTGGAATATCAGATCCCACGGAGGCTGTCCTCCGCCCCAAACCGCCGTAGATATGGACAGATGATGCAATACCTGACTGCTGAGGGCGTACCTGTCAGCCTGTGAACCACCAAAAATAGGGGACGAGACATGGAACACTGTTCGCATTCTGCACGTACTCCAGACGTATCCAAGGCACAACTCCTAGCTGACGAGCAATGATTTGTTTTACATACCTGAGTACAATAGCCAATTCTTAAGGTACGCGGATAAATAAGTAATCATGGAACACCACGTTTACTCCTGTATAAAGCTCAAGAAAGGCTAGTATTCTAACCCTAGAACCTACATAAATCTGCCTTGGCTACAGAGGATTTATTCTTTCCTGATGGACGAACCATCATTGCACACATATGCTAGGTACATCATGGTGCTATTTGAATATTCTGGGTCAATCCAAGAGTAGTAGTCACCTTCGTCACTTGTTACTTCGCTTAAACTCGCGAAAGTTCTTCACTTTGATGGAAACCTCTGAAACTTCGTCACTTTGGTGAATTCCCAGGAAGTTCGTGAGGTGAACAAACCACACAAATCAGACGCATCAATCTGGCCATCATTTCCTTCTCCTCCGTTTTTTTATATTGATACCAGCGGCACAGCCCGTTACCCAAGAAAGTCTTTGGTCGTCGCGGCAGAGTCTGATTGCCATCGGAGGACAACTTTATCTTACAGTCAATTTACAGTGTTGAAAAATCCGGCAGTCCCCATTGAACGAAAAAAATCACGTAGTCTCATCACAGTATTTTATAAACAGCCTGGATTTCTCGACGTTGACATAATAGACCGGATAGGTGAGTGAGTCGAAAAGGAATATAAAGAGTCAAAGATTCACCTGCCTTGTCTCACGAAATAACTTTCCTGCCTTTCAAAGATCAGTGGCGGTCAGAGTAGACGATTCTAGGCGATTCTCACGTCGATTCTGACGACGATTCTGGAATTGTTTTACATCAGAATCGTGAGAGAATTGCCCAGAATCGACGTCTACTCTGACCACCATCTTCCTGCAGCGATTCTGTGGACGATTCTCGGCCGTAAAACTACTTCGGGCTTGGGCTTTGATTTATTTTGTGTGGTGGTTATCCTCAGCTTTCCAGCTGCAACGCGCGTACCGGCGGCGGCGGCGCGTAGATGTGCTTTTGAAGTACCATCGTATCCGCGACCACAACGGCTGAGAACAGCGCTCTGTTGCGCCGATGTGCTGGGGCCCGTGCCCACCGAGCTCACCTAGTTGATCCGCCACCGACCGCTCTTGGCCTAAATATCGACATACACTCGGCATCAAGTCATAGAAGAAAGCACCAGTATTGGCAACGGGATAATTGGGTGACCCGCACAAGTCAGTTATATGCCATGTGTGGGAACCCAAGTTAACTTTCGGCATGCGTGCCGAAAGGTGCAAGTACCGCACCAGTTACTTTTCGAAGTTACTTCATGCGGACCCCTCATGATATTCACGTCACTGAACTGAACGGTCCATACAAATCAGCGATTCGCGTACGTAAGAAAGGGGGATAGGCTTGCTCCTCTTCATAAATGCGACTGTTTTCCTCCACAAACGGAAAATGTGCGCCCGCACCCAAACCCGGGCTCCAGTCTGTTTCAGACGATAGATACATTATATGTTTCTCATAATTGCCACATTAGCTACCCACTTAAAGAAACGAATAAATTTATCACGTTGCTATTGATTTACCAAGGTGGAGCTGGTCTGACAAGTAAGCGGCATGCGAGATGGTCTGTGAGCGCGATGGGAAGGCACGACCCTGCGACGAAGCTACTGAGGCATGTGGTGCGGCTGGGAGGCGACACGGGGAACAGGAACAGGCATGCACGCTGTAGCATACAGCACAGACGGCGCAGGTATAGCGCCAGCATCGGACTTGTGCTACACGGCCTGTTTACGGAAGTGCGAGGCCCGACATGCGGGACATCCGAAGCGCGATGTGCATGGTGCACGCAATTTACGCGGGGTGCCAGCAATGTGTGCGGGCGTAGCTGCTGCCCTTGAGCATCCAACGGCGGGTTAGGAGGCGATTGCGGTGGGTGCGATGTGGAAGGGCTAAATGCCCGGGAGACGGGTTCTTGAATCGGGTTGGTGGCTGGGAGCGGCGAGGGACGGAATCGGGGGCGAAACGAATCATATAGAACCAACCACTAGATACAGAATAAATAGTAAGTGAAATAGGAGAATAAAATGGAAGATACCGTGTCTAAGATCGAGAGTGAATATAAATATAAGGGACGGATCAAGGAGATTGTGTAGGAGGTGCGATGCCATCGGGGAGCGAACTGGCTAGAGTACAAGGTACAGCGGGTGAGCGGGACGGCAAATGGCGCGCGTGGTGAGGTAAGAAGCAAGACAAGGCAATGCGACGGTAGTACCGGTGTATTACTGCCTGCCAGAGCTATTTCCGAAGGCTGCTTGGGACGTGGTACCTCGGGCGTACAAAGTGCAGCAGGTCTTCATGGGTATATGGAAAGAGATGAGGGAGCACACCGGGCGGGGGTACCTAATTCTTATATGATTTCGCCGCATCGTTGATTTTTTAATACTTGGAGAGCCCACGCCCGTATGAGCTTTTTCACTCCGAGTTTGGACGCACATTAGATGTTAGATAATCGAATATTGAAGCGAGCTTGCGTTCGAGTTTGATTACAGCTAATTGCAGTACCGAAGGCGCGAACAGAAAATTACCGTTTTGGGCGAATTCCAATCCTCACGACCGATTTGCCCATAACTCTCTGAGTTTTGCACGGATCAAACTGAAACCTAGCTAGATAATTCATACTAATTCATACGCAATTAGTGACAGAGAGGGAATTTTGAAAATATCATATTTGTATCCTCTGGCACTCGAGGGGTGAATTCCAATCCTCACGACCGATTTGCCCATAACTCTCTGAGTTTTGCACGGATCAAGCTGAAACCTAGCTAGATAATTCGTACTAATTCATATGCAATTAATGATAGAGAGGGAATTTTAAAAATATCATATTTTGTATCCTCTGGTACTCGAGGCTCGTAAATCAGGTAATTACAGCAAATTCTGTCTTGACAGTACAGAACACCATCGAACAGGGTAGGGAAAAGGCAGGGGGAAATATCGGTACTTTTGACTCTATAACATTGCTTCTTACATGTCGAAGTCCCTGGTATTAAGAAATCAGCTCGTTCCGACAAGAACTGAACCAACTAGCCCAAATTTACGCCGAAACGAGCCTCGAGTGCCAGAGGATACAAAATATGATATTTTTAAAATTCCCTCTCTATCACTAATTGCGTATGAATTAGAACGAGTTATCTAGCTAGGTTTCAGCTTGATCCGTGCAAAACTCAGAGAGTTATGGGCAAATCGGCCGTGAGGATTGGAATTCGCCCTCGAGTGCCAGAAGATACAAAATATGATATTTCAAATTCCCTCTCTGTCATTAATTGCGTATGAATTAGTACGAATTATCTAGCTAGGTTTCAGCTTGATCCGTGCAAACTCAGAGAGTTATGGCAAATCGGTCGTGAGGATTGGAATTCGCCAAAACGGTAATTTTCTGTTCGCGCCTTCGTACTGCATTAGCTGTAATCCATCAATGGTCAAGCAAGTTTTGAGGAAAAGAGAGTTCACGAGCATTCAGCGATCCAGAGATGGCGTAAGACCGGTAAGAGGCAAAAGAGGGGTGGCGATACACCGACGCATCAGCAAACAACCACTCGGGCCGACTGAGCCGAACACTGCTTCTTCCGAATCTGCATCTGCGCCAAATCTGCGCACTCATTCTTGTAGGATTCTCTCGTTTTGCACTTGGATTCGAGCCTACTTCTGGGCTTCTCTATTTGAGTCCTCATGTCGCTTCTGTAGCTTGCCAACACGTCACATCGTCTACGCGCTGCATTCGCGAGCGCAGTCCACGGGCGGCGAGAGCTCATCGTAGGGCGGCAGGTGCGTCGACCTCTAATTATCTCGCGGCCGTCGGTGTCTCTTCAACGCCGGCCTGCAGTCGTGCTGCATCGGTTACTGGAGCGTGTCCCCTCCACCATCGCACTAACGAGGACCTCCCCCGACTCTCAACGAGCCGCGAATTATAGTCGCGCGGCAGGACGACGCCACCAATGCGTATCCCAGAAACTCATTGCGGCTCATCTTCTCTCCGCGTGGCTAGGCTTGCCAGTCTCTCAGCATTCCACCTTCCGAACGACACGCACGGGCCGAACACGTACAGAACCTTCGCAACGCGGGAGCACCAAGTGCGTGACGTACTCCGTCTACGCCGCGCTCTACGCTCGCGGTAACCTACTACCGAATTGCAAAGCGCGAAGAGCAAAGTCGGAAGGTGGGGGCGTTTCGGCCGGGCCAAAGCGGACGTGTACATACCTCCCCCGGGCCCGCGCATACTTCCCACCCGTACTGATCATTATCCCCTAGACTCTTTGGCTCCTGGTGCGCGGGTGCACAATGGCGCTGCCATTGCCTACATGCCCATGCTGCCTCCCTGCGCACTTTCGAAGTCGTTCATCTTACTCCGCCGCGCATTGGACGGACCGCGCTCGAGAACGGCTACGCATACAGCGGCGGGCATCGGCTCCACGAGCGCCGAGATAATCAGCACTGCGTCATCCTCTCGGCGTGTATTCAGGACTGCGTTCCCCGAAGCTGCGCAAGTGCGACTTCTTGTAACGAAGAAGTTGCTGGGAAGGAATGGGTGAGGCTGCGGCTTGACGGTAGGTCCCCATTTCTGCCGGCGCCTCTTTTCCTCTCGCTGACGGATGGGCATACCCGTAAGATCGATAGGTATCCGAGCGACATGCGCGGCCCTCAACGCACTACCCACCAGTCCGAGAAGGGCGCAATGGGTGTGTGTAGATCTTCCTTCGCACCAGTGGATCTTTTCCCTCATATTGACCACATTCACTCAGGCCCTGCTTCCTGTGATTTCCTCGGACGGAGCGATGGCTCTTCCGACTCGGCGTTGTTGCCGGCGCTTGTGCCCTTATTCCAATGTACGGATCCTTTCGCGCCCCACCGTTCTCATCTCCACATTCATCCTCGGACCTCGATCTCTCGTCTGCGGCCTGTCTTTTGAGAATTCCGGCTTCGTAACTGGCCCGATCTCTGGCGCAGCTTCTTCGGGAGCGTGACGCAGGCGTATGTCGCTGATCCTAGTCCACTCACGTCTCGGAGACGACTCGCGGTCGCCACCGCATCCTGCCGTGGGTTCTGTATTTGGGAGTCCGTGACGCCGGGGCCCGGAAGACAAAGGAAATATGGGGTGTCTGATGCTCGAGAGTACGTATACCCCCGCACGTTCTCCTTGTCCTCCTCTTCACTCACGACGAATCCCTCCAGGCTCCCGCCGTTGCCTGTTCCGGCGCGCGCAGGTACTCCCGCGTTCTCACACCTTCACCGATATCAATTCACGCGGAATCCCTCGCAGCCCTGCGCGCCGCTAGTCCAGCGAGCACGGCTCATACTCCCTCTCATTTGAAGCCACGTCTTTTGAGGCCCCACCCACCTCAATGTCGACGCACGCCGAGCCCGAAGATATCCAAGCTGCATGCGCGCCTACCTTCTCCTCGCCTTTCCCGCACTCCGTATCCATGCGTCGCATGTCCACGCTCACCCCGTAAACACCCCACAATGCCTTGTTACCTCCCTGCACCCCGTTCCGTGAATCATTCCAAATGCGCGCCGTCGGCTCCTTGGGCGTCCATTTGCATCCGAGCCGAAGCCCTTCGTTGGCTGCGACCCGGGAAGAGGCTTCCGAGGAGGAAGTGGGGACTGTCTGGAGCTCGGGCGTACGTACGTTACTTACACAGCCCCCGCGCATCCTCCTCCTGACGATGTCTCTCCAGTCTCTCATTTCCGATGCCCTCGCATACTCTTACACTTACCTTGATCAATCTACGGAATGCTTTCACGGCTCCGCCCCGTCCGTCCTCGCTCCTCCCTCCCGTCCCTCCCCGTCCCTCGACGCCATCCCACACGTATACTCTCACACGTCCAATTTATGGCTCTATTTCGTGATTACATATGCTTCGATTTACTTTTTCGTTCTTTCGGCTGCTCGCTGCAACGAGCCTTAGTATGTGTTCCAACATCTTCGGCGATCCCAATTCCTCCATGCTATTTTTCCAGTCAGAGGACTAACGGGCCTTTGCACTTTTTCCATCCTATGCTCCAGACTATTTCCGCGTTATTTTCTTGCCCGATCTCTCGATGTCAGACAGTAAGCCACCATTCATGAAATTTGGGAACCCACTGAGGGTCCTTTTCTTCCACGTCGCTTTGGCTGTCTCCCGTGATCTCTCCCGGATCCTCGCCCACATCAACAAGCCGGTCGCGGATGAAGGCGACAATGCCGGCTGATTCAGATCCCGGTGAACCACCTTCAGTGTGGATGGCCGGAAAATCCTTGTGCCATTGGCGAACTAACGTACGCTGCTGGAATATGTGTACTAAGCCAAGGGCAGAAAGTGGCCGGCGGCCTGTAACGTATTGAGCACATGCCGCGATGTGGAATGGGAACCTACGGAGCGCGAAATAAAACACATTTGCGCCAAAGAACAGGGCGAATGCGCCATTGAGAAAGCTCCAAAAACCACCAAATGTTGACACGCCGGACAAAGGAGATGCGTCCGATGCTTCTTGCAGAAGTCGTATCGCGCCAGGTTGTTCTTGATACAATGTCAGCATCGAAACATCGGGGGCGGCTGTCACATTGGGTTGATATGTTTGCAGACCCCGGACCTCGGCGGTGAAGGACGTCGTCAAGGGCTACGACAAACAATTTAGAGGGGAGATGGGATGTCAACTGCACATACCACTGAGATCCCCCATGATCGAGAAAGAATCTGCCTCTGGGTCCACGTTAGGTATCCGAATACGTGCGAGCCGTGCAGCATGGGAATCCAATCATTCTCACGGGTGATATATGGCGATTTTGGAATACCGTCGACCGCTAAGGGAACCACCTTGAAAGCGATGCCTGGGCTGAAGGTGGCAGTAATGACAATCGTAGTGGTTTTTGACCATTCATAGGGACCTGGATAAGCATAAAATCTCACGCGGGATATCTTTGTCAAAATTATAGGACAAACACGCAAGAATGCAGTCCCCATCCATCCACGTCGCTGAGCAATCCCCCGTTCCATCTTGAGCCCCCATTACCCCAGTAAGGAGTGCGGAATAATTGACCGAGGCACTGCTCAGCACAAAGGGTCTCTATAATTGAATTGATTTTTTTGTTGTAGTCAGTAAAATAGCGAATCACGCACAAGGAAAAAAGTGGCTTTCCCCGGAGCGTCCCCGACCTCAATGTCCTGGAGATGGGCAATGCTTCTTACGTATATCTGGGCCCGCAGTGGAACGAGGACGATCACATAGAGCGCAAATACGGGGACTCCCAAAACAATACCACTCAAAACGAGAGCTCTTGCGAGGATAATGATCTTGGACTCGGCCCTGTTGCGAATCCCGAGGCAAAATTGTCACCTGATAGATATGGATAGATATGGGCTCACCTCACGAGAGGTTGGGTTATGGATCTATTGAGGAGAATGCTTAAGGGCGTGTACGGAGGCTTACTTGCTTGCAGCCTCCCAAGAACGCCAATGGTTGGCGCAAAACTCTTGTCGATGATTTCAGAATCGTGGCGACGCGGAATATATTGAGAATATCAGCCCAGCCAGGAGTGGAACGAAGAAGAGGCCAAGGTGGGACATAGATAGGGCAATATAGCACATTACTATCCGAAATCAGCTCTTCGGGATTGGACGGTGACCAAGGTTCTCACCCCCAAGTTCAATAATCACCAGGGTCACATCAACGATACCGAGACTGGCAGTAGGCCATTGAAACACACTAGCAGATGTGAGCGTTGGGGCCTGGAAAGAGCTGACTTAGACTTACGCGAGCGTGTGATGGAGCAAGATGACGGTCAAGGTCAAGAACAAGTAGGTTGCCAACGGTCCATTCGGGTCCTCAAGTCTGGAGGATGGTGCACAGCATATGATAGGGCCGATTGCCTCCACGAAGATCAGGCGTATATTCCACACCCTGAAAGTGGTATTGAAGAAAATGGTGGAAAGGGGCATCTTCGAGCACAAATTGATTGCTCCCCAAGGTGGCTGGGGGTTAAATACTACCAAATCAAATCGTCGACGAATGCCACACAGCTGGCGACGCCTATTCTGGGTGTGGGAGCGACATAGACACAGACCAAAATTCAAGTACTATGGATTAGCGGCACCACCACATACCGTGATTCTTGTCATCCTTAACTCCGTGACGCAAATGCTTCTGAAGCTGTTCGACAGTTCATTTCGAGTTCCTCAAGTCCTCACCCTCGGATCACCAAGAATCCATGTTTCCCTGCCGCGTTTATTCTTGACTCTGATTCAAATGCGGGACTGGATCGTTTCATCTTCATCCAACAGTACATGGCGGAGTGATATATCGCCGACTCTCATGAGAGACATGCCGTGTTATATCCAGAGCTCTCGTTGAGAGATGGATCTGATACATCATCCGAGAGACGCTGACCTTTTGGGTAGGCAGTGCCTATATTTATCTGCCGCTGTCAGCGCATGGGAGCTCGCCGTTCACGACGGCATCAAGCGTGTCTATCACTATTTGGCAAAATCCTCAGGTGGCGGGCTGACAAATATCCTAATCAGGTAGTCCACCTATTTTGGCAGCAAATGCGCCGCGCAACGCCCGGCGCAACTCTGCCCCAGGCGCACCACAAATCGGGGCATACATGCTTATCATACGGATCTACATTATGGGTACAAATAGCAGGATTTTCGGCAGCCGATAATACAAAATGTGCTATTTTCACCCGAAACCCGCACCCCGCACCGCCGCAGGCGCAAAATTGTGAATTTTTGGCGCCCGCTGCTACTGGAGGTCCTGGGCTGGTCTCGCACCCGCATCCGGCAGTCTCGCGCCATCCACAACAGCTGGCGCCATCTGCCTCCCTCTGTCACGGATCTCCGAAGCTCCCGCTCACGCAACGGTTGGTAGTGTCGGATACGCGGCTCCAGGAAACACACATGCAGCTGTGAAGCCCAGGATAACTCGTATATGTACGGCACGCTGTGGGGCTCGCACGCGCACTGGATGCGCGTCCCACGGTGGCGTTGCATACACGCGAGCACAGATACTCGCATTGCGCATGCTATCCGTGGTGGGTGCAGTAGCGGCGGGCCCCGACGCCGCCACATGCGCGGCCCCTAAACCGTATGCATTAGACGCTGAGGTCGGGTCGAAAGGAGCTTCAAATGTGGAATGCAGATGCCACGTGTCGGACTCCCTATGTTTTGAAACCATGTCAGCAGGGCAAGCAACGTAGGCTCGAAACCAGCCTGTAGATGAGAGACGAGTCTCGATCTACAGGCTGGTCGATCGGAGTTTGAAATCAGGTAACGCGCGAGTTACCATAAAAGGCTATTAGATAAGCAAGTGTGAATTAGGGCATTGAAATACAATTTCCAGTATACGAATACCTATAATAATAGAGTCTATGTATAAAATGTCCTGTGTCTTTTAAAGAGCCCTGAATTTGACGAATTCATAATGCTAGAATTTCTTTTCAGTCAAGTTGTGTTTGTTTGGCTCGGGCGTGCTCCGCCAAAAATTTGCTTATCTAATAGCCTTTTATGGAAGTTCCGCGCGTTAACCAATTTTAAACTCCGATCGACCGGTCTGTCTATCGACAGCTTTGCTTCATAGACAGACCGGCTCCGGTCTACAAGCAACGAAAAAAGGGCAATTTCACACCACAAGCGCGTCAGTCACAGCGGCCCCGTAGGGCGGTAAGACCCAGCGCATCGCGCTGGTGCCGACACCGTGGAGGCCGTGAAGCGTGCCAAAGATAGGGGGAGGGAGCGCAGGCTGCACCCAGAGTTGAACAATCCCGCGCAGATGCGAAGTCGCAGGAGGAGATTGCGAAACTAGTGGCGGCCGTTGAACAAAAGATCGATGAGCTCGTAGACCGCCAACGCGAGAGGCAAAGGCTGCAGACAAAAGTACGCAGCTACACGGAACTGAACCACATCACGAAATATGCTGTGAACCTTAGTAAGGACGCGAAACCAAGAGACACGCTGGACTACTTACGACGCACCGACGTCACTCCCGAGAGGGGCAGTAGACGCTCCTCCGAAATGGCAGAAATCGCACGCGACTACCACAATGACCTCCAGTCAGATGGAGCCGGGATTGATCAGACTGAGCGCAATGCTGCTTGGGAGGAAGCTCTAGAATCGCTGCCCCAGCCTGGGGAAGGAGTTAATATGCAACCGCTGGCTGAGAAACTCACCGAGGATGATGTACTGAAAGCCCTCTTGGACGCACCGTCCGGACGAGCTGCGGGGATGCACGGCATCGCATCAGAGTTCTGGCAACGACTGGAAACCATTAATAGAGAGAATAAAAAAGACGAAGGAGCTGATGTACCCCAAAGGCGAACGTGTGACATTGTGAAAGTCCTCACTTGGGTCTACAACGACATCGAAGAACACGGTATGATAGATGGCTCCAAGTTCTCCCTGGGATGGATGTGTCCCATTTTCAAGAAGAAAGATAGAACAGACATTGCAAATTATAGACCCATCACCGTGTTGAACTCGGACTATAAAATATTCACCAAAGCACTAGCAAATAAACTGAGTAGGGTGGCACCTTACCTCATTCATAAGGACCAATCCGGCTTCATAAGGCCATGGAGGTCGTCGAATACTCAGAGGAGGACCTATAAAACGGCGGCATCGTTGCGCTCGATCAAGAGAAGGCATATGACAAAACTCTACATTCGTACCTCTGGGACACCCTTCAAGGGCACGGTCTTCCGGAGCTATTCATCAACACGGTGAAGTCTCTATACAAATATGCCGACACGCATGTTATAATTAATGGAGAAATCAGCTCGTCTTTTCGGAGTAACGAGAGGGGTCCGTCAAGGAGACCCCCTGTCCTGCCTGTTATTTAACCTGGCTATAGAACCACTGGCATCAATGTTACGGTGCTCGAACTTGAGAGGGTACACCATACCGGGTGTTGCTGAAAAGGCCGTGGTCCAGCTATTTGCGGATGATACCACCGCCTACCTGAGCGAACACGACAGCTTTGAGAACCTTAAGAAAGTGCTAGACAAGTGGTGCCTCGCGTCGGGGGCTCGTTTCAATGTTACAAAGACGGAAATCATTCCCTTTGGTACCCCTGAGTACCGCGAGAACCTCCTGGAGACGAGACAACTCAACGCGAATGACGCGCCGATTCCAACCGACATCCACATCGCAGGAGAGGGGGAAGCAGTCCGGATACTAGGCAGCTACATTGGTAACGGAGTAGAGGCCTTCGGGGTGTGGACTCCGGTAATAGAGAAGATTGATTCCGATTACGAATGCTGGGCGAATCTTAATCCGACACTATCCCTGAAGAAAAATGCAGATCAAATTGTGGCGGGCTCCCGCTCACAGTACCTAGCTCAAGTTAATGGCATGCCGAAGGCAATTACGAAACACATACTGAAGTCCCAGAAGGAGTTCATCAATGACTCGAAGTCGTCAATGATAGCGCGCGACACGCTGATGATGCCCCGCGAGAACGGAGGCATCGGCTTACTCGACCTAGAAGCCAGGAACGATGCCTTGTTGATGATCAAGGCCTCCGCGCTTGCGGAGACCGACCCAAACAAACGCTCCCTCTGGGCGTCCCTGGCGCTCCACGGCCTGTCCAGACACATTGTCAAACCGGAATCCGTGGCAATAGAATCCAGAACGTACCTCATGATTCAAAACATTAAGGTTAACCAACGCGACCCTCCGGCGCTACATAAGGAGATGGTCAAGTGCCTGAATAAATATGGTATCAGCTTTGAGACAGTTAAACCCTCAACACAGATACAGAGAGACCTACCACTATGGCACCACCCCGGACAAGACCGCCAGAAAAGGCAGGGGAACAACGGGGAGAAGGCAAAATGTTTGAGAAAAAGTCATGATACAATGACAACCGGTGACGGCCTGGACATGGCCCAGCGACTTAACGACCCCCTACACAGTGAGGTTGACTCATGCGCGTGTGATGCATGCGAGGAAGACAGGACGATACGGGGATGCAGAAACCCCCACGCGTGCGCTAAGGCTGCCGCATCGCGCCTGAGACAACTACTCCCCAAATGGGTCCCGAGAAGGAATGACGCGGCCGAACCAGCCCCCGAAGAGCCGCACGCCGAGCAAGATGAAGAAGTCACACGCTTCGTACCCCCCAAGGCCATCACGTCGCTCGCCCAAGGCCTCAGGGTGATAACACACAGGGCAGATGAACCAAGAGAAAGGGAAGACCCACCTGTGCGAAGGAGAACTGCCGCAATACCCGTGGCTGCAACGGAAGAGGTTTTCATTGCCGGGGCGGTACATGCAGCATCAAGTAAAAGGGCCCGCGCAGCTGCTGGATTTTTCTTCCATACCAACGACGGCAGAAACCGGGGGAAATGCATCCCTGTCGCGGGTGAGCAGTCCCAGTACGAAATCTTCGCGGCATTAGAGGCGATTCGGATGACAAATAAGGAATCTGTCCTCACTATTACTAGCACTCAAAATTACGTCCGTGACGCGATGAATAAGAAACTGGCGGGCTGGGAACACGAAGGCTGGGCAGGTGTACCACATCGGGAAGTACTGCGCTGCCTCGCCGCCGAGCTGAAAGCGAGGAAGGCCCGGACTAACTTCAAAGTAGCAGCAATAGAGTCTTCTGACAGAGTGAACTGCAGACAGGCCTCCGAGCTTGCTAAGAGTGCAGCGAGGACCCCGTCCAATGAACAATGGGTGCTTACGCTACCCCCGGATACGGCCCTCCCAGGCCTTAGTTTGCTAGGCAACCGACAGCGTGTCTTCTATCGCAGTATACGCGAAATGAAGACCCACATACAGGCGCAGGCCCCAAGACCTTCAACGGTTAAGATGCTCGAAATCGTGAGGAAAGCGGCTGCAGACGGATTCGGCAAATATGTGTCCGACAAGGACATATGGAGATCGCTGGCATCAAAAGATTTTCTCCCGCGAACGGCCCAATTCCTATGGAAAGGGGTACATAATGCACACCGGATAGGGAACTACTGGACCCACATACCAGAATGTGAAGAACGCGCAACGTGCAAAGACTGTGGCATCACCGAAGACCTAGAACACATATTACTCAAATGCGAAAGTCCCGGCCGGGCGACCATCTGGCGTGCGGCTGAAGCCCTCTGGCGCGAGAAAGAGAGTGAATGGCCCGAGTTGTCGCTAGGTACTATACTCGGATGTGGCCTTGCAGAGTTCCGCGACGAGAAGGGAAAAATTAAGCAGGGATCACAGCGGCTTTATCGGATATTGATGTCCGAGACAGCCTATCTTACTTGGAAATTGCGGAATGAAAGAGTGATTTCTCGGGACGGAGCGCCCGCAACTGAAGAAGAGATTATAAATAAGTGGAAATTCACTATAAATCAGAGACTGCAGGTAAATATAATTTTGGCTAACAGGCCTCGTAAGGGTAAACGCCCCGCTCTGGCACCCCATCTCGTCATCGAAACCTGGTCCAAAACACTGGACGATGAGCACAAATTACCGGCCAACTGGCTCCGGGAACCCAGAGTTTTAGTGGGTAGCCGCGCCTTCACACAGACCCATCCCAGGCAACGCAGCCAAGGGATCGGATGACGCCGCAGTCCCACACTACCCTCAGGGTGTGCGCAACACATTTCTCTGGGTGGTGTCACCACTCCCGATGGAACTGAAGTTCCAAACTCTACGAATCGGGCGGGCTAACCTATTGTTAGTTGCTCCCGACTAATGTAACACCAAAAAAAAAAAAAAAAAAAAAAAAAAGAACATATTTTTGCCTCCCATCAGCCAACCGTAAGTGTGGAAGGGATCGCCAGGCTGCATATAGTCTCCAGTATTTCCAAATCAGTTGATTCACCAGAAATGAGTTCAGGCATTCAGCCATTCGAGCCACCAGCCATTCATTTGCACACGCCTAATCAACCATCAGATGGCTCCAATGGCTGTTGCGCAACCTATCTATTATTATTTGATGGTTTCTTCCCTACAACACACAACTATGTTGAGCTCTGAGGGCTACTGAGTACTATGGGTACTATTCATCTACGAAACTATGGTGGGTATTTTAGACTCATGCCAAGTTATGATTAACTCGGTAGCAGTTAGTAGCTCCTGCCTATCACTGCAGACCAGGGGGTTAGCTACAGGGCTATCCTGGCTACATTGCGCTACATATTCAACTGGGTTTTTCCTGATGTTCTATATGATGTTCCGGCCGTAAATGCTTTTTTTTCGGCGCGGCTTTGCACAATGGCCAAACGCCGCATGCGGCCATGCGGCTTTTGCGCATCCTGTCTAATATCCGATCAGTCTTTCAGGGGTTGTTCTTCCTTATCCAATGGAAGTATATCTCTCGAGGAGATTGTAACCATGCTAATTTTCTATCCTCCCACCGAATTGTGGTGCATGCGATTCAGCATTTCCCGCAGGAGGCATGGTATCTTGATCAAAATTTCAACCTATTTATTTCCCGAATGTGCGTGGAACTCGTCACAAGTTTTTCACGAGTACTTGGTCGACTTTGAGGGCAAGTCACCACGGGTCCGAGTTCAATATTAATATTCTGAGACACAGGTGCCCGCAGCCATAAATCCTTGTCGCCCGCGAGTTAACTGGTGTTACAGCTGGTCCTCAAGGAAACGATCTGTCATACAGCCGCGATAGCTGTTACTTGAAATGAACCACGTCGCCAAAATTCATCCCACGTCATGCCAGTGGCCCACCACGGGGTCAGTGAAAGTGACGCCAGCGTGACGCCAGTGCCGCCAGTTGACGCCGTTGACGCCCCGTGTGACGCCCGTTGGACGAAGATTGACGCCCCCATGTCACGTCACGCCTTCAACTGACGCCAAGTGACGCCCTGAAAAAAAATGTTTTCGAGTTAATGGTCATAATAATATTGCCCATAATATATTTCCTGCACGTAGAACTGTCTCAGTTTGTGTTTCTGCTGATATATTCCAAAAATAGTCAAAAGATCGAGATACCTAGAGTCCGGCCCAGCTGCTGCATTGGGCAACTTGTATGCCCACAGCTTGTCAAATATTTGATACACAACCATTATACCAGTAGAACAGTGTTTCATTCATTGATACAAGTCCTTGGAGTAAACACCGTTTCACATGCTCTTCAATTGACAGTCTTCAAATGTGCATCCCGTGTGCAGTAAATATCATTTCCATGGTCATGTACCACACAAAGTTGAATGCTTATAAAGTGGCCAGTTCAAGCTCTGCTAGGGTCAGGCATGAAGGAACCATATAGTCCAATGTTGAACTTGAACTACACCTCAGTGAATTACAGTTGAAGCCGGCATTGGGCAAAAATTGAAGTGATGCGGGAGGTCAGCTTCCAAAATCTCTCTGGAATGAGTTATTGTAACCCATGAACTGAGAGTAGTTTTTTTTTGCTCAGTAGTACATTGGACCATTGCCGGCACCGATGTCCCAATTGCCGCCCCGTGTCACATTGACGCTGTCACGGCATTGGATTGACGCCATCTCAAAGTTGTATTGACGCCCCCTGACGCCCCCTTGACGCCCCACTTGACGCCCTCTGCCGCCTCTCTGACGCCCCCATTGGCGCCCCTTTACGCCCTCCTGACATACTATTGACGCCCTTTGACGCCCCCCACTGAGGTATATCGTGAAGTTTTATGGGCCTGCGGGTACATTGTGTGCGTTCAATGTATGTCAAAGACCTGTCTCATTGATTTTGAACCCAACACAGTGCTCTGATAACAGCCGGGCTCCTCAAAATGGAAAAATATTTTACGAGTGACGCCCCCAGGCGTCAAGGGCGTCACATGGCGTCAACATGGCGTCAATTTCACGTTGCCCGCCCACCACAGCTATCGCGGCTGTGTTGCGCACACTCCATATATGAATCTCGTGTCGAAATTTTGAACGTCCCTCACAATGTCGTCGACGAATTTCGATCAGTGCTTGGCCACCATTAAGACCAACGATACACTCTGGCGTACAGGGGGCACTGATCGGAACGGAAACCTAGTGGCTGATTCTTCCCTGGTCGTGGGAATGACATATGCTATGTGCGTCACACAATGTGGAACTGCCCCAGAGGCCTTCAAATTCCCGTCATTTTCCACGCAATTCAGCTCTTTCATGCTACCCTTTTTAGCACTTACGGCGCAATTGCCGTTTGGCGCCCCGGATCACATTGACAATTTCTCGACCATCATGCTGACCATTGGGTCTCCTACCCTGGCTATATTTTCGCTCATGATCACTACCTTGAATTCTCGCTGGATCAAGGCTCGTTTTGAACGGATAGCGTATCCGAACAGCAACCAGGCAGTAATTATTCTCGACAACTTGCAGGAGTCCCTGCTTCGTGTTAATAAAACCAGTTTGGACGGTCAGATTCCCTTGCTAGCCTCGAAAATCGTCCTTCCGCAGAACGACCAATGGTGGCAACGTGGTGCGGCAACTTTGGCATTTACTCATACGTGGTCAATGGCCAACATCGCCTCCGTCGGATGGGCTGTCATCGCCTATATTTTCACGATAGCTTCGATGGACCCGAGCAACATGAATGTTATTGGCCCCGCTGTGGCGTGCGCCTGGCTTTGGCTGCTCCCCGTTGTTGTTGGCTGGTTACAGACGTCGCCGAACTGCGACGAAGTGAAGCTCAGGGCCAAACTCGCAGCCTTGAATGAAACGGAGTATATTTGTCAACCCGGTGATGATCCAGCGGCGCTTCCGGTACTTGCCCGCCAGAACACAAACGAATGCGCCATAGAGATCTGGCCCCCACACCGTCAACCCGTTGCTCTGCAAGGTGAGGAAACTTCTGGATACAACTTTTTATCGCCCGAGCCGACGAAACCATAGATTCCGACACCTCCGATGAATCCCGAAGCCCGCCGTTTTATAATTATGCGCGGATGTTTCCCTGGGCTCGTTCGGTTGAAGAAATTGCGCTGTCATTTGGGGCAGCTTCAATCCGAGCGAACGGGGGCCGGACGGTTGATGGTTCTCCGTGGACACCTTCGAACCACGGTACGACCTCTGTACTCCCGTCCAACAGAACTGGGAAGGCGGAAGACGTCGCGAAATATATCCAGCCAGAAGGCCAACCACACCCACAATCCA
This sequence comes from Mycena leptocephala, assembly GCA_029378395.1. NCBI lineage: Eukaryota > Fungi > Basidiomycota > Agaricomycetes > Agaricales > Mycenaceae > Mycena > Mycena leptocephala. The sequence goes on along the minus strand of JARJLF010000847.1, from coordinate 71,095 downwards.
AATGCTGGGCACCTGGGGTGTGGTGGAGGGTCGTCTATTCGTCCGTTGTCGCCTGTGCGGTCCAATGGTCATGTACAGGCTCCGCAGTCCTGGCAGCCTGGATGACCCCAACTGTGGGTCTCGGGTGAGCAGTATGAATGATCCGTTGTATACTGGCGACTCAAACTTCTCCGTAGATGTCATAGCGCTTCGTTCCTTCTTTATGGGGGTTTATCCACTATTTCCTTCGCCCTAATTCTAGCCAGCGCTGTCATTCAACAACGTCATCACTCTACCAACCCTTTCAGCTATTCACTTTCCCCTTCATCCCGCAGATGGAATGTGAACCTATCCATATTATGCCGCAGAGCCGGAAAGGTAGATTCTGAGTGAAGTCTCCTACGTAGTCCAAGCTTACCATGCCTGCAGATCATGGCATGGACGAATGCATGCATGTTTATTGGGCTCGACTTGCTAAGGTTCGCCAATATATTCGACAATTGCTTCTGTGGAAGCTCGGTTTTTGGACGTGGGGCCCACTATGCATACAACGTGGTGTTGCATGACCCTTCCATGCATTTCGTAAATTGGTGGATTGCCTCTGTTTCTCTCGCGACCATGGCGGCATTGTCGCTCTGGATCGCAGTCTTCGTTCTCAAGACAGCTAAACCTCCTCTCTCTCTTGTTACAATTTGACGTGCAAGGGTTTAACAATCTTCGTTTTGTAGAGCTGGTCCTGTAATATATTCCCAAACATAAATTAACGTTCAATCTATGAATACCGGTTCTTTTCCTTTTCCGTTCTTTGCAGTAGTTTAATTAAAAATGCTTTGGCTGAGTAGTTGAAGTGTGCTGAGGAATTACCAGCACTCCTTTAAAGCGTACTAATGCGTAATGAAATTTAGAAAGCGTCAGCGAGTCGTCGTGGCGTGGTTGCGCGTTGTGCATACTGTAGTATTTCGTTCAAATCAACAGTCACATGTCACGCACCCCTCTATCGATATCGAAATTTGGCAAGGGTCACGCATCACCCGGCCGTTTGTCGAACCTTCCGAGCATCACATAGGGCTCAAGATTGCCTGTAAGACCCCAAAAGCCAAAATTTTCTCGTTTCAATGTCGAAAATTTCGCTAGTGTCACGCCAAATTTGGCTGTTATCGAAATGTCGAATTGATTTTTTGGGTCACGCGTCACACCCAGTGTCGATTTGAACGAAATACTACAGTACTTCATCAACTCTTCCCAGTGTGCGCCGAGGATATTATTTGATCCTGAAGGGCGCCCAATAGTTCTCTGCCATGGTCATGGTACTGGTTATACGTAAGCGGATTCAACAAATGGATTCAGTCGAGAAGCGTGACAGTCACGTGTCGTTACTGCACGCGTCTTGCTTTCTGCCACAACTTAAATCCAGCCACTCTTGACCCATTGTTCATGCTGCCAGATGGCCAGAATGCCTACAGATCAGCTCCAAAAGGCAGAGAAACTGTGGATCTCCCCAGATGTAGTGATTCTTCGGGCACAAACCCGCATCTTTCGTGTTTTCGCTGTGATTTTGCATGGAAAGTCGTCTAGTGTATTCGCAGACATCTTTAGGTTCCTTCAACCTCAATCCTCATACGGAATCGATAGAAGGATTCCCATGATTATACTTCACGACGATCCGGAGGAGGTGGAGGTCTTTCAGAAGGCGATCTTTGATTCGGGTGAGGCTTGTCTGTCCAGCCAGCGAATCACACTAAATGTTCTTTTCACTTTCTTCATGCCACCTCCTGCGGAGAGGGAGTGCGAGGACACCCCCGGAGCCCTCCATTTCGCGCACAAATACCACGTGCAAAATTTCCCTTCAAAACTTCTGGCATATACCGGTTGGATGAAGCTTGCGAATGCGACGCGACGCGGTCACGTGCTGGGAATCTCTGTATCCGAAGTTTTGAAAATCACTTTGGACCAGTCCATTTATAGCTTCATTTGATAAAAAGAAAGCTCAAATTGCCAAATAAAGTCAGGCCGCGTATCCTACTTTTATGTTGCACGTACCATTCACTCGTTTGTTCCAGAAGATAGAAGCTAGATATAAGTTTGCCAATATTAATCCCTCAAGCACCTAATGACCAGTCTCTATACTTTATCGTTCATGGCTCGTACCTCGCTCGATAGATCAAGCACCGCGATCATCAGTTTTGCGGCCACTGCAGCAGGTGTATTGTTGTAATTCGAGACTAAGAAAGTAAGACTACAGTAAACAGTGTCGAACAATGAGAGATAATAATGTGGCTTTAAACGGAATGCCTTTGAACAGGAAACATACGGGAGAAGACTCAGACGCAATCAAGGTCCGATTGTACTGTATAATAGCTAATTCAACATGTATCCGTTTGCCCCTCCACGCTACTCCAAGTCCTCCGATTGTTTCATAATTATTCAGCTACGATTTTGCATGACCGCCGTCGCCTGTTCACGTAACATTTTCGCTATCGCCGCACACCGCTGCTTCTCCAGCTCACGTCGCATCCGCGCCGCCACTCTCCTATGTTGCTTGGCATCCATGTCAGTGCACGGTGGGGAGGCTTCTAGGAGGACGCTGCTCTGGATGGTCTCCGAACGGATATTCGTGGGACTCGAAGATCCTAGTGGTACCCAGGGGTGGGGGCATTCGCAGAGACTTGCGCACAGGCCGCTTCGGTCCCGTTGTCCACATTTCCCGGAGACAACGTTGTATCAGAATTAATTCTTGGCTCTGGAATTGAGACATCTGCCACGCCCATAGTCTGATCTTCATGCGAGTTTTTCCAACATGTCTATTAATCTCCTCATCAGTCCCCATCCTCTGCGCATAAGCAGCAAGCAACGCACATAATGTCGAATTTATCGTCCTGGTGAGTTGGTCTCAGTAGCATGAGGCTGCTGAAAGCTTCGCTCGTGGCGTGGGCATATGAATTAGGCAAGAGATCTGCGGACCGTGGCCTGTGGAGCTTTGTAAATTGTGGATGGAGTGAGACAAGCTAACACGCTACTCACCGGCGTAAGAGCCCAACCACATCGAGGAACTTGCTATACCAAGGTTGGTGCCGCCACTCGTGGGCATCAATACTCTTCAACCAATCCGATATTCCAGTCGGAATTGTATCGGCCAGGAGGTCAGCACCCTCGTAGTCGGAAGGTGCTTCCAGTCCAGTTGAATCCTCCATTTTATCAAGGTCGACTCGGAGATCTTGGAGAATTCCAACCATCGTAGAGCATATTTTCCGTGCGACTCCCTGGTATATTAGACTTCCTTTTTCGATCCAGAACCCAGGTAGTGCGAGGATTCCACCTAGATATCTGATACAAAGTGCGCTACAGGAAATAGGGAATAGGTCCCGGCGACTGACGTCCCTGCGCCGGACTCTGCGACACCCAAAGTTATTTTGTCAATGCAATCAAGTAGACGAACTATCCACTCACTCGCAATCGTGTGCGACTAGCAGGCGCTCGATGACACTGAGACCGGGGCCGCATTGGGTCAGCTGCAGGACAGAGCACTCCTCCAGAATGGCAGAAATGTTCATATCTGGTAGACTTGTCGCAGTGAACGACCGCCAAAACCCCCATTCTTCATCTGGAGAGTTGTCAGAGCGCTCCCAATGGGCCGAAATCCTTGTCCCAACCGAGTGACCTATAAAAGCCAGAAAGAATTCACCCGAGTCCTTTTCGAACACCTGAGGTACTATGTGACCTTTAAGGAACCATAGGAGCACCCAGGCTGCATTAAATGGATGAAGGGAGCTGAAAAGGGAGCTGAAAACCAGGGTGTTCACAGTAGCTTTTTTTCGGCCCTTTTTTGCTTCCTTTTTTTCTGATTTCATCCAATATAGCACGTTGGACCTACATTTTTTGGATTTCCTTTTTGCATGTTGAAATTGAAAAGGGCAAAAAAACCCGGAGAAACACGGTGGGAATACGAAAGAGGGAGGAAAAGGGGGTACTGTGAACAACCCTATTGATTGGCTGGATTTTGGTATAAGGGCTACAACCATATCTCACAGCTCCATATTCATCCCGTATAGCTCGGTGGCGAGTCTTCCGGCAATCCCGCACTTAACAGAGCCTGCAACTGCGCCTCCATGCGGCGCACTCGCAGGGCCAACGTCTCTCCACCCAGCAGCGAACCTTCCTCCACGTCACCTTGGTGTAGTAAGATGGTCTGTGGCCCGACGTCTAGCGGGCCCGCCTGCTGCAATTCATCTGAGCCCGCTGTCTCGCCATGCTTGATGTCCAAATTGGCTGGCGATGTCACAGACCTGCCCTGGGAACTTTCCTCCACATGGCCATGACTTCGCACCACGGTCTGTGGCCCGACCACCCCAGTGAACTCCTCGGGTATTATGTAAAGACCTCTTAGGTAGGTTAAGTTGTCGTGAATTAACCTACCTAAGAGGTACGCCTCTGGCGGGAGGCCGGATGTCCACGTAAAGCTTCTATTACTCATTGGACTGATGCTGGCGGCGAGCGCCTCCTCCAGAGGTCCGGAGGCGACATTATGCACGCTGCATCGACTGTTCCAAAATACGAGACAGTGTTTATTGAACATAGATACACAAGACATAATGTACAGAAGTAAATACACAGTAAAAACCATCGCGGGGGAGGCGCAAAACCAGTTGGGGGCGGCGTAAAACCTGTTTGTGGCACGTGTATGCGTTCGCATCGCGCGGGGGGTTGCGCAGGGGCGTTCACATCGGCGGGGGCGCTCAGCAGGGGCGCTCGCATCGTGTGGGAGCGTCCTCGTCGCCAGGTGGCGGCCGTGAATACAGCGGGGGGCTGCCACATCCCGCCAGCGCTGCGCGGGGGGTACAGGGGCATCGCACGGGGGGTTGCGTACGGGTGTTCGCATTGGCGGGGGCGCTGCGCAGCGGTGCTTGCGTCGTGCGAGAACCTTCTCGTTGGCAGGGGGCGGCCATGAAAACAGCGACGGCGTCCGCATTGGGCCGCTGGGGCGTTCGCGTCGCACGGGGGCTGCGTGGTTTCATTTCGCGGGGCTGCGTGTTTGCGTGAAAGTGGATCGTATGCTCAATGTGGCGGCGCCGCGGTGGCTCTCATGCTTTCTGCACCATCCGGCGGCGGCTGAAATGCGGCTCTGTCGGTCATATCGATGGCAGGTTGGGTTGAATCCATTATTCCATTATTCAAACCAGGAAAACCGTTGTATTTAAACCACCAATGGTAGTGTTCTTGACATGGGAAAGGCTCACATGCGTGCAGTTGATGCCCGGCGTTGGCGGCGACAGTTGGTTGGGGAAGCGGTACGTGTCACGGAACAATTGAGTGTGCACAACGATGGTTGACGTTGTTGCTTGTTGCGGGAGTGAGGGGTTTGGGAGCGGCGGCCCTGCAAATCTTATAGTCGCCTCGGAGGCGGCTCGAAATTTTGCAGTGCATGCATTTGGAGGGCAGCGGTGGGGTTATTTGAGACCATGTTGGAGCCGCCATTTATTTCAGATTGAAACTAGGTTGAGAGAGGCGCAGAAATCCCGCAAATAAGATCAGCACATAGATTTCTTTGATGTACTACCGCACACCTCCACTCCAAATAGAGATATGTGGGACCCGACACCGAACGTGCTGAGTGCGACGCAGTTGCCCGCTGGGTCTCAGTGGCGGCGATGGAGGCGAAGGAGGCGGGACAGAGGGTATATGTCATCAAAGCGTGATCTGGATCGGCGCTTACGGGGCGTCTAAGCGGAATCCGTTTCTTGTCACCATCTTTCATCTCACCACCACTGCGGCGACAGCTCGCCACGGCGACGCCTCCTGGCGGCCTCCGCCGCCTCTCCCGAGGTCGGTCACGTAAAGTGGCGCCGCCACTTTCCTTAATGGGTAGCCAATTGGATCGCGAATAAACGTCAACCCCCGCCATTCTTTTTCTCTGCACCGTATCTTACACACGATCGGTGGGTCTGAGCATCGGAATCGTATTTGATACGATGCCCGCTGCCCAATGATTTCTTTTACATTTCTTCAGACTCTTTTATTCGACGTGCATGAAATCACCCAAAAGCCAGCTTAATTCCCATTAATAACTTGACTCTTACCACCATCTTCAATGTAGGCCGTCGCGCCAAAACCTTTACCGTCGAGGAGGCAACTGCAGGACATCGTGAAAGGGTTCACAGACACACTCGGGGCCTCCAGTACGCCGTGCTGTCTCTAATTTCAAGCCCAAACCATTTTTTTCTAATCAACCCCTAAGTGGTGGAAACTAGGTGCGCGCAGCATCACGGCGCACACGCAACTCCCGCGAGGTTTCGAATACCTTTGCGCATTTTCTCCTGTGCCCCTACTGTCGCCTTTGCTCCTCTCAACCCCGTTCTTGTCAAATGCAGCGGGCAGCGCGCACCCTCGGCTTCTACTTTCGGTGAGTGCAGCGGCACTCGCTCATCGAACGTGCGTACCTCCTGCACACCTCCGGCTCTCTCGCCCGCCACGAACGCGCGCACCTCCCGCAAACAGCGCCTACTTCACCTACTCCCCACGCCGCCCAAGTCCGGTCAAACAATTCGCCTCCTGCAGACACAAGAAATCTGCACGTACCCAGGATCAATATCACGCGAGGCAAACATATACATCTCGCCCACACCTCCTCAACTCGCCGCGTCGTACTAATGCGCGCAGTCACCGCCGATGCGAATGTGAACGAGAAGGTGCAGACACCATGTGATCTCCCAAAGCTCGCCCCCACTGCTTTCACGACCGCATCCGCACGATGGAAACGCCCCCTGCGCACCTCTGCACGATGCGAACGTGAAGGCGCCAGCCTCACAGCTTTTGCCCGCTGCGCCGCCAGTTTCATGCCCGCGCCCGCGCCCACATGATGCGAAACCTCCGCGCCGGCTCTCGCGCCATGTGAACGAGTGGGCAGTCTGCCGCTGCTTTTGCCCCCGACTCGCGCTGCTTCCCATCCGCCCGCCTGTTATGAATATCGCCGCGCAATGCAAATTCACGGCGCAATGCTGACGCTCCCGCTGCTTTCACGCTCAATGTGAATGTCCTGAACATCGCTGCACAGCCCGCTGCGGTTTGTCCTCGATACGCCGCCAGTGCCCGCCGTGCTCTGCCTGCACTCACGCGGTATTTGTACCGCCGCCAGTGCTGCCCCAATTATGCGGGCTGCGGCGGCCATTATCCAACGTGCTGCCCTGCCCCTGTCCAGTCTCTGCCCGCCGCCCAAATGCGTCCTCGTGTGAACGCGCCCGCACGGTGCAAACGAATGTGAACCCGCTGCCCCGCCGCTGGTTTCGCACCTGCCCCTGCGCTGGTTCGGCCGTGTCCCGCGCGACCTTCGCGGCCGCCCCTGCGCGATGCAAACGCCTCCGTGCCCTCACACTGAGTCACACACGCATGCCATGCGAACGCCCGCCCGCCGAACGGTGCAAAACGAACGAACGCGCCACCCCGCTGGTTTTGCACCTGCTCCCGGCGCTGGTTCACCCGTGTACCGCCGTGACGACCTTCGTGGTCGCCGCTCGCGATGTAAAGGCCTCCGCGCCCGCCCTCAACACATGCCATGTGAACGCCCGGCCGCCGAACGAATATGCCCCACCTGGCCGCTGATTTCACGCTGACCGCCGCCGCTGGCAACATTTTGCTTATATTTCACTTTACAATATGTTTTTGTGTAGCTACTCCTGTAATAAATGTCTATGTGCGCATAAAAAACCTACGGAAATTTCGCCTCTGGCACCCCCAGAGGAGGCGCTGGTGGCCGGCGCCAGTGGTATGTGTAATAGAAGCATCGCAGCCTCCGTCAGAGGCGTACCTCTTAGGTAGGTTAATTCACGACAACTTAACCTACCTAAGAGGTCTTTACATAATACCCGAGGAGCTCACTGGGGTGGGCCCGACATCCATTTGGGCCGCCTGCTGCAAGGTATCTCCGCCAAGTTTGACGGCCAAATTCTCCCACGATGCCATGGGTTCCTCCACGCTGATTAAATGCTCGGGACGTCCACGCTGTTTGGCGCGTTGTCGGCGTTTTCTGAGCCACGACACCAGGACTACGAGCGCGATCAGAAAACAAACGGCCACCACAGAGAACGCAATTGCCGCGGTCCGTGCTGTGTGTCTGCGGCACCGTGAGACGGTGAGTACTAGGGCATTATGCATTATGAGCCACCTGACCTTGATGACTTCTGTGACGGATTTGCGGTTGGAGACACTGCGCCGGTCGATGCTCCGCTGGATATTGAAGTGCTGGTTAGCGGTGGAAATTGTGAAAGCGGTGTTAGAGTCGGGGGATGGGTGCTTAGCGACACGAAGCTTGAGATGTCGGCAAAGGAGTTGAACGGGAGGAAGGGCGCGGTTGCGCTGGGAGTGCCACTCACGGATAGGCTGACTATGGAGAGGATGCATCAGCCGAGACGGAATGGTCGCAGTCAGAGAGTGGGATCAGAACGAAGACAGCGGGAGGTATTTTTATAGGCGGGGTTTTCACTTACTAGAACTACAGTCCTCCGCCAGGCGTTCCAGGGCAGCCTCTACCTCCCCGGCTTGACATTCAGCTTGGAGGCACGACGTGGTCTTGAACCGGAGGTCGGCACTCGTGCAAATGCAATCGGAGAAACTATACGTGCATCAGCTCCAGGTAATGATTATAAACAGAGGGAATCGGAAGGGAGGAAAGAAGCGAGGAAAGGAACGCACCCCGGGCATGCGGCGAGGACGGCCTGGCCGTAGCAGGTCCTGGTACAGGGGCTGAGTTCTGGGGCACTTCTTTGGGAAAGGACCCTTCCAAAATCGGCCGGACTGGCGACGAGCCCAAGGCGCGGGTGAAACGGACGGATTTCACTCGAGCCGTGCATTGAAATTTACGCCGTTCCGGGGAGAAAATGCCAAAAGTACGGCGAGGAATTAGTTTGGAATAGGAACGAACAGGCAGACTCAGTCCAAAGCTGTGAGGGGGGGAAAGCAGAGCGTGGACCGAGGGAGAGATACCTGTCGCTCTCAAGGGAGAAATTTTAGGAAGAGCAGGACGGCAGACAGGCGAGGGAGAAAAGTCGCATCTTTCGCTCCCCAGAACAGAGAAAAAAGTTGCGTGTTGCTCCCGTACTGCGTTGAACTTATTTCAGGTTGACAGATCGCTATTCAATTGCATCATGCGATCAACATACTGTAGTATTTCGTTCAATTCGTAAGGCCATTGGGGTGTGACAGCACTTACGAACCGGACCTTTCGTGGGACATGCGTGACTTACGACGAATTTGTTTCGTTTTTACCCCCTTTTTTTGACGCAAATTTGGGCAAATTTCGAGTGACTTCAAGGGGACCTTTCGCACAGAAACCTTGTCACGCTGTGACTTACGAAAATTTTCGTAGGTTTTTGGGCGTGTGACATGTGACCATACAAATTGAACGAAATACTACAGTAATTGTAGGACAGAGCTTTTGCAGATCCTGAAGGTGGCTTAGGGATAAAGGACAGGTGCGAGAATGTGCTCTAGGATTGCATACACTTCACAATGCGACAGAGTCCCGGAAGCCTGAGGTCCGGGGAGGTCAGTCTCAACTTCCAAGGGAACAACAATGATCGCAGGTACTGTGACAATCATGGAATGCATAATAAGAGCATCGGGAGGATCACAAAAAGCGACAGGCACTGCCTGAAACCGGCGCCCAGAGGTTTATCGAGCTCGTTCCCATCGCGCCAACTCCTACCTTTTCCAAGGACACGTTCACGTTCAACACCTCCGCCGATGGGTGGATCGAATCTAACACCCGAAGCTTCATCGATTTCTTCCTCACATTGGGCACCACATCAAAACTTGCGCTCGGAAACCGGATGCGCATGCTTACCTCGATCCATGACACACTCCGACCACCAGACTATCCCTACACACGCGCGCTATCTGCCCACTCGGCAGCAATCCAGCTATACGCACGTTCCGGACAGTTACCTACCCTGGAATCGAGGTCAAAAGTCGATTCGGCCATGTGCAGATTGGGATGCTGCGTGGTGGAAAGCATGCACCATATCTTCGTCGAGTGTATCTACTTTGCGGATTGGCGCCGTGATGCTGCGACTGAATTGCTCGCCCGAACGGCACTCAAATTAACGGAGGCTGGAGTCCCCGAGGAAGCCCAGCCACGGGTGCTACAGGCACCTAAGTCCTTTTCTATGGATGACGCAGTAATATGGCCATTGAAAATCTCGCAGTATTATGTGGGCCAAATACCGAGCATTCACGAACACATCTCCGTCGCATCAATCCCCAACGTTGACAAGAGACGCAAACTGTGCAGCCACATCTCATCAGATTGGCATACCAGCGCAATTCGCCTAGCGGGAAGGATTTTCGGGAGCATTCAACGAACCATGGCGGCGCGCGCAGCTGCACTGGCAGCTTGATCACAATCCGACCCTGGCCGTCACTTGTTCCTCCCGCTGATTAGGGCGCGAAGGGGACTCATGTGACTCACGAGGTCTTCGACGATACTTACGATACTTACGATTTTTACGATACTCTTTTCCTTCCATCTGGGTTCATCGAGGTATCTGTACCTAAGTATATTTATACGTAGATGAATATCACATTGTTAAATTGTTAAACCGCATGCATAGCAGCACGGCCCCGGCCCAACCCAAGCCCGACAAGCCCGCTAAGCCCATTTCAAACTTCGATAGGCGGGGTAAGCCGGCCATGGCGGGATTACGAGTCTCAAAAGTTTATTTTTGAGCTTGTTATTTCGCCATGTTTACACGCCAACTGAGGTCGGTTTTTGATTAACCGTTCTATTAAGATTATGTGCCCAATTCGTTGGACGTTGTTTGGTCTTATCCCCTTCAAGCCTGCTCGATTCTCTCTGTGCTGTGGGTCTCAAAATCATAATTCAAGACTAAGCCATTAGTGCGGCCGTGTAAGAGAGGATGGGCGGCGCAGGGATAGCAGTTTAAACTGGTGGAAACGTGGGATGCCGCTGGCCGCCGCTTTGCCCATCTCGCTCCTAGACGATGAGAACGGCACATCATCCCCTTTTATTTGTTTCGCCGAAAGATATCTGTCAAACTGGAGTATTAAATCCCCGACATCATCACGGTTGCAGACCTGTTGCCAGCAATGGTTGATGCTGTAGCATTTCATTCAATTCATATGTCACGCGTCATGGCGGCCAAAATACACGAGAATTTTCGTACATGTCACAGGTCACCGAAAGGATCTTCGAATGTCCAAAACAAGACACAAAATGAGCGAGAAATGGCTCAAAAAATCAAATTTTCGGGCGCGCATGGCGGGTACAGTTCGAAATGCCACGGCGCTCTCACGGAATGCTGATTTTGACATGATCTGTGGAACACGTATTATTTTGAGGCTACTCATTGCGGTGGGGGCGGCGGGATTGCAAAAAAAAAAAAGATGCAATATCCACTTTCGGTATTATTTTTCCATAGTGATCTGTGTTGTCTGCTTATTCTTAAAGCAGATGATTCTACAACTTCCTGAGAAGTGCCCGGCCATTTTCGGCGCATACTGTAGATACTTGTATGTAGGCAACCGTCACGGTAACGGAGGGGTCGGTTGCGTTGCCCAACTCCGCCCTGGTCACGGTAACGGTCAGGCCGGTTGCCTTCAAAATAGTGTTACATGCGAAAAAAATCGAAAAAAAATCAAATTAAATATATTTTGCGGTGTTGGACCTCGTCTAAGCCTCTTCAGCGTTTTCCTCCTCCTCCTCGGCCCCATCCGCCACTTTATCGTCCTTCAGCACTCCGATATCCACCCATTTCCGACCTTGATATCATCAAATGCCCAAAAGGTCACCGAGAACGATTGTCTTCTCGGTCGCCCCGGTATAAAATCTGGTTTACGAGCCTAATTTTGGACGGTTTGGGGGCGGCTGCCCAAATTGGCAACAGTCACAGTAACTGGGAGTCTGGTTGCGTTGCCCAAATCCATTCTGGATGTCACGGTAGGTTTGCCGGTTGCCTACATACAAGTATCTACAGTATATGACACGGTAAGTGACAAGAGGCATGGCATACCCTCAACCAATGAAGCACCCAGGCCAATTGTTCCTAGTCTCTCCTAGACAGACGCTTCAACAATATTTGACGGCATACCTCCGTTTGTTGAAGTCTGTTAGTAAGCGCGGGGGTCCGATCAGAGGAAAAACCTTGTTCCATAACCATCAGAGTTTGAATTTCTTTGTATTTGGGTAGTTCATAGTTTCCATTTTCCTGCCCTTTTGCTCCCCTTTTTTGGGCTTTTTTGTGGTTCTCGCCATATTTCACCGGGTTTTTTCCCCTTTTTAATTCTGACATGTAAAAAGTGTTAAAAAGGAAAAAAACGAACTTCCCAGCTGAAAAACTGAAAGAAATCCATCGAAAAAGGGAGTGAAAAAGGGCAGGAAAAAGTGAACTGTGAAACCCCCCGCCGCGTCTCCTTTCCCCCCCCTCCCCTTTTTCGTGCCCTCTTTATTTCCTGCAGTTTGGGTACTCCTATTGTTCCCCAAAGGTTGCATACCACCTCAGATGTTCAGAAAAGACTGGGGTGAATTCTTCTGGATTTTATGGCTCACTCAGTTACATTATTGAAAAAGGGAGAAAAAAGGGAGCAGAAAAGGGAGTAAAAAGGACGCGAAAAAGGGAGACCCTATTCCCGCCGTTTTGACAGCGCAAAGCATTTTTCTCATTTTCTTTCGGCGCAGACTCACTATTAGTGCATATCTGCGCTGATCTGCCTCTTAGGAATTACCCGAAACATCCTTGAATTAGGGTTTCAACACATGGCTCAAGACGACGTGACATAAATATGATGTTACCCATCAACTTAACATCTTCCACAGCAATGTCAAATGGTACTCAAAAAATCCAAATAAATTTGGGCAATCACAGAAGATGTCTATCATTATGATTATTCTGTTTTGGGGTGCGCAACATGGAGCGATGGGCTCATTTCCTGATTATGTAATAAGCTTTTTACTCTGATCGGACACCTGAGCTTAAAATAGGACTAAATTGTTCCTCAGTAACACTGGCGAGTGGGAGGACAAATGAGATAAGTGCGGCTGTCAAATCAGTGGACAATTCCGCTTGGGAAATGTGGTATGCCCAGCACCGGACTGCATATGCAATGTCCCTGCATTCCGCGATAATGAGCGACATGGCGTAAGATATCTGGCATGCCTCACCGCACATCGCACATGTCCAGGAAACTCAAACACCAGCATGCAAGTCGTGCATGAGACGCCGCGCTCTCACAGGGGTGTGTTTCCAGAAAGGCGTCGGAGAACTACCAGAGCCAGAAGGAAGGAGATATGACAAATGGGGAAGTGCGCAAAGAGATACAAAGAATCACCAAGGTAATCATTTAAGAACGGTTACAGTCATTCCGTGGTCCTTGCAACAGGTTTCGGAAATCCCGCTTTTTTGGTGCAAAACTAAGATTTAGGAGCGAAACAGAATATGTAGGTAGTATGTATGCACTTGTAGACCTAGGCCATGCAAAAAAATCCAGGGTTTCTGATCAATTTTAAAGCATTCTTGGCCAATCGGCGGGGGGCCAATTTTCTCACCATCACCGGTCCTTGCAAATCTGCAGAAACTGGACTGGGATAGTGGTCTCAACCAAAAACTTGAGTTGCAATGTGGGAATGTGGTGCTGGTGGTTCCCTATATGTCTTCGCACAAACTTTTCAAGTGTTTCGATACCCTGTCCCATGCTAGAACTGACCGTGCTCTAAGCCTACCATTGCATGGAAAATAGGGTTTTTTTTGGGCTTGCTGTATCTTTTTTTTGTGCCACAATTCATCTGGACCCATGATACTGCTTGTATTCATGTTTCACCATGTTCAACATGTTGTTTGTGCATGTTTTCACCTCACGTGAGCACAGTGTATGGATGATTGGTTCATTCCACACACCTGGGCCATCCAATGACCCCAGATTTTTGATAGCATGGACATATGACTCAGTATACCCCTCCCCTCCATTCATTTTATTTCCTGTGAAACAAACAATGTAGAAGGGATAGCTGGGTTTCCTCCAGATCTGCCCTATTTGGTACTGATTACATAATCATTGTACACTCTATGCCCCCGAAAATAATGTGGGAGGTGCATCAGACATGAATGAAGAGATATGGTACAAAAAATGGCAAAGAAATACATTTTTAGGGTCTAGGAAAAAAATATTTGCAAGGACCAGTGATTTTGCAAGGACCGTGGAATGACTGTAATTGTCATTTCCTTGTTCTTCTCTTGTGCAATGCAGACAGTTCAATCAGTTGCTCATGGTCTAGCACCGAACCATCTACAGTAACACATGTTTTCTCAAGGGGAACTCAAGATTATTTGCTCGCCTCCTCCGAGTCCTTCGTTTGAGTCTCCCCTGTTCCAGTTGTGCTGAATTGAATCTCTTTGAGCACTTGTCACAACATTATTCACCTGCTGTAGTGCACGTACATACCAGATTGGGAGTCCATTGAAGGGGTTGGCTAGATTTTACTCTATGAATACTTAGGAATGTGGTAAGTGAGTGGTATGCACGCGCTGGCGGGCAATCCCGCGGTTGTGCCAGTCATGCCCGAGGTTTTGGTTGAATTCCTATAAAGTTAATGCTAGCCAGAGTTCAAATTACAGCCCATTGCAAACGGAAAGCGACAGATTATCACGCTGATAGTGTATGTGTCCTGTGGTACGCAATTACCTCCATAAAATATTGTGATTCAAAAGGTTTATTTTCGAGTCCAAAATAGAGGAATGGTAAGTACAGAACAATCTACCCGGGATATGGCTTCGTACTTTGCAATTGCAATCCGAGCTACATGCAATCCACGAGAAATTAGAACTTTAACCTGTCAAGTACCAACTCAATTGGGGTACTGGTGGATACCCTGCTTCGCTTCACAAATTCCTGAGTTCGAGTGGGTAACTCGTCGAATGGTCCACCACGGAGAGTCAGATTAATTGGTATCTAAACTTTGACTTGGCTCAATCAGAAGACTCAGTATGCAAAGCTGGAGTAGGAGAGAGAAATCTGGGCGCAGGAACTCAGGCGATAATACTCAGAGGCTCAGAGCAAGGATGTGAGATATCAGGCAGCAAAAGGGAAGCCCTCTGAATGTCATCACCAAGACAATTACAAATCTGGCGGGGCGGCTGAAACGTGTGCTCCGGCATCGCCGGATCCCAGCAGAAGCAATACCTGGAGGCACTGCGTTCTGACCCCCTTGTAGACAAAGGGTAGACGAACCCCTTTGTCTATGTACGTCTACATCATGTAGACATGGCTCAT
Source organism: Mycena leptocephala (assembly GCA_029378395.1). Classification (NCBI taxonomy): domain Eukaryota; kingdom Fungi; phylum Basidiomycota; class Agaricomycetes; order Agaricales; family Mycenaceae; genus Mycena; species Mycena leptocephala. The sequence goes on along the minus strand of JARJLF010000847.1, from coordinate 55,846 downwards.
CTACATATGTCTACATTGGTCTACCTCGGTCCACATACGTAGACCAACATAGACTGATGTAGACACACGTGCACCGATGTAGACAAATGTACACATACCTCGTCCAATTCTGCAGAACTGGGTACATAAACTCAATGCAGAATGGGAGTGAACAGCATTATGAAGTTGACTGAGGTGTCTATGTGCATCTATGCTATAGACGCACCGTCAAGACAAGCCCTGGGTCGACCTGGCATTAGCGGGACAGTGAATAACCTGGCTGGGACGATAATTGAATAACCCGGTTATGAGTCGTTGCGACAGACAATGAGAGGGCAGCACTGAGCAACCCGACTCTAAAGGGGAAGTTTGGATGTGGCCATTGAGGTGAGATGTCGTGGGACTCTTGAGATGCGGTGAAGCAACCGCCTAGTCACTAAACTCGAGGAAATCTCGAGGAGGAGATGATGTGCGTACGAGCATCATTCATGGTCGTGGTGAGAAAGCGCTGTGCCATTGTCAGGTCAAAGTAGACTTAATATTAGATGAGGTGGAATCTAAGGTACATGTAGATTCTATTGAGTTTATATACTATATTCCCTGAAACTGATGGCCGACTCCTTATGAAATACTGGGTGCTCCTAGAGGTTTGATCATGGTAACGTGATCGGGGTATCCTGATCGTTCATTTCGGTTTGGCATGAAGACATATTGAATAACCCCTGGTTGGTTATTCCGAGTCTTGATTGTCACCAATCTCCAATAGAGAATATGAATAACTCCTGGTTGGTTATTCCATATCGTCGTCTTCTTGTTGGTTGCAAATATGCTCAGTTATTTGTCCAGTATCGTCATTTCGATAACCCGAGGTGTCTGGGGTTTTACGTTTGAACCAGGTGAGAAAAGTCGAAGGCATGTTGAATCATGACATGCACATAGACATACATCGCCGACATGTAGATGGACCATGTCTATGCCGCGTAGCTGGACATAGCTGCATGTAATGTACTATTTCGCTCAATTCTCCCCTGCTGTGACCTGTGACCCGAGCATTCGAACTTAGGTTTTCGTCCATCCGCCGGGTAGGCTGTGACACCAAAAAAAATTCGTAAATCCCTTGGAAGGTGGCAGGCCATCTCTCAGACATCTCAGACATTCTCAGAAAAATGTAGAACAAGTATGAATGGTGGGACAGATCAATATTGCTCCAAAAGCGCATCAGTGACTTGACAGATTACTTGTTCCCCTTTTGGCACTTTTTGGCTTGCCGATGCTTGTCGACAAACGCGACAAGTCTCGACAAGTAGCCAAGCCCACCAACCAAGGCCAGGAAACAGATGAATATATTATAATCTTACTACAATTCATGCAAAAACTCGTTTGAATGATGGTCTGCGAAATCGATTTGCAAAGAAAGCCTGGAACACATTGCACAGGCACTTTGCTGCTCTTCATCTACCATACCTATCCTATGTATATCCACATAATTCACATATTTTCCTGCTCCACTTTTGTCCTTGTTCCCGCTTGAATATGTTGTCCCTACTTGTCCGCGTGCCCTTGATGACTTCTGGTGCTTGTCGAATGATTCGGAACGAATCACCAAAAAACTTGTCTAAATTTGGACATAGCTTGCCAGCTTGTTCACTTAGGCACTTATTCACCTTGTACGAGTACGTACAAGCACTGCCAAGCGATCTGTCAAAATCGCGATGCGGTGGAGATCAATCAGATTATATGAGCCAATTTTACTTGCATCGATCCTGCCGCTCTCGACCCAATGGCTGGTCTTCCCGACGTCCTCAAGATCCCGGAAGGGCTGGAAAAGCTCTCGTTACCACCCAATAACCTACCAGTTTCAAGCCTCATCAAGTTTAGGCTGCTGCCGCAGCGCAAGTCCACTGTCTTTGCGGATCCCACTGACTATCTCTCCGACCTCTCTCTGACCATTCCCACTTTCGATGTGACGCAAATACTGGTGCCGCCTTCAGTCGTTGTAAAGGCCCTTGGCCACACAATTCTTCTGGACCCCGAGGTCAACTCCATCGTCCTTGTATATTCACTGGCGCACCGCGAAAAAGTTGACTGCTACCTGCCGTGGCTGGCGACAATCTGGTCATCAATGGAACATGTATGCGAGGCGAAAGCACTATCACTGCTTTCAAGGCCCTCCTAGACTCAGTCTGTCGAGGTGTGTGTAGGTCTGCATAGCTAAGTGTAGGAGGCTAGACAGGTCCTGTCTAGGCAGACTACACAGACCTAGCCATAATTCTGGCAAGGTGTATGTAGTCCCCAGCTAGGTGTGTATAGGTCCCTAGGGAGACTCTGTGTAGATGAGTTTAGGTACCTATACTTAGCTCAAACTCAGCTCTACTCAGCTCTGCTATTGTTTGGTGAATTTCAACCTCAGCATGGGTGACTAGAATTATGTCTGACTAGGAAGCTAGTCAGACCTAGAACCACCTATGCACACCTTGACCGGCCTACACACACATGGACAGATACACAGAGCTATGCAGAGCTACACAGAGATTCTGTAGGCCCCTACACAGAGGTAGTCTGTATAGCTGTGCCTAGGGACCTAGACTGAGGGTAAGTCTAGGAAGGCCTTGAACGCAGTGTATGGCATACTGGACCCAGTGCAGCAAGTACTCGAGAAATCCGCAACTAGCGAAGCTGCTGCGGGGCATATCAAGGCTGCTCTGAAAGCCCTTGAGAAGCTTCCCTGGGACGGTAATGTGCAGGGCTTCAGGGGTGGAGGTTTCGTAAATGATTTCGCACTCTGGTTCACAAGAGATTGGTTAAATACCGACCACGAAGACCAGATGCTAGAGCTCCTTGCTTCAGATCTCGGGATCAGCGACGGAAGCACGACCTGTATTCAGCCAACGTACTTTGTGCGTGGTCTCGCTCAAGCATACTGTGACCCCGAGAGTTATCAAACAGCTCGTCGATTCGGATGGCTTCGGAAGCTGGGGGCATCATTTGCGATGAAAGATCGCAAACGTTTGGGTTCAATAGCAAACAAAAACGAGGACCATTGGGTTGCGCTCGGCATCGACTGTGAAAGGAAGGCCATTGGCTACGGGGATGGATTTCGCACCAAGCTATCGGCCAGCCTGCGGAAACATCTTGACTGGTGGCTCATTGAGCACCTCAGCGCGGAATTTAAATGGACCGACATACCTGTGGTGAAGCAAAGCGACCCCCATTCATGCGGAATCCTCGCGTATTTTGCCATGGCACACTGGTTCGATAGTGAGCGCTTCCCGCTTCCCAAATGTACGGCTACATCCATGGTGGAAGAGCACATAAGGATGTTTCTGCGGATCGTTGAACGCCATGAAAGAAAGGTGTGTTGTTGACTTTCGAGTATCGACATTACACTTATCTTGTTAGGCGGACTTCGCGAGCGATGCACGGGACTACGAGTTCACCTTTGCGCACTCGCTCGGGCTTGGTAATAAATCTACTGCGCAGGACATCGAGGACGATGGCGATAACGAAGAAAGGGACGAAGTTAAAAGTGAAAGCTCACCGCCGGGTTCAGAGCAGGCGCCGCATGATGACGATGCGGATTCTGTCTCGGGTTCTGACTCTGACATACCCTCGTCACCGCTGTCGCCGCACGCAACACGCTCGCTTCCTTCCCGCGCTCTTTCCTCATACCCGGGCTCATCTCCCCCCACCCCTGACTGCACGGATCTGTCAGAGGACGAATTCCCGCTCAATATCCCTTTGGTAGGAGTGACAGTGTGCGGCCGACAACAACAACTCCACCGAAGCGCACTCACTCTGAGCGAGCATCCAATACACCCCATGCAAGCCCTGACAAGAAAAGGCTGAAAGAGAAGGTTAAGAGCGCGACGAGTCAGGCGATGGATATTCTGAAAAATGGCTCACCCTCTAAATTACCCGCACTGTCGGGATGGTCGAAGCCGAAGATCTTGACTCAGCAAGAGAAGGAGGATGTTTTTGCGGTGGAGGCTAAGAAACGGCGCAACCAGGCGGAGGTGCATGCAAAGCAAGAGCCCTTGGAGAAGGAGGCGAAAGATGCAAAGCGAAAAGAGAGACAAAATGCAGTGCCATCGTGCGCTCAAGCGGGCCGCTGAGGAGGCAAAAAATCCTGGGGGAAAAAAACGCAAGGTGAAGACCGAATCTAGATTGTAAATTGCCAGCGTAACTTACCTGTGTCAGGTTGAGCTCAAGCAACGGGAAACAGTATCGCAAAGCACAGTCGCCGAAGCATCTCGGCCGGCTCGCGAAATCACAAGGACAAGACTCGCGCTCCTTCGGGGTGCAAGAAGAAAAACCCAGATCGTCGTGCAAAATACGTCAATTGGACCACACCATTTTCGTGGTCTGCTCTCATGGCGGCGAGGGCAAAAGTTGGATGAGGCTACACCGATATTGCTCGGGAGCTGCGGCGCATCAACTGCGAGTTTTTCCAGCATTTAACACAACAAACCGTCAAAGGATGGATCGAGAAAGTTGGCGGATACAGTCAATGGAAGCCGAGCGTCCTCGCGCGTGCTAACATTCCCGGCCACAATAAAGGCGGACGGCGTGGCATTCTGGTAAAGCAAATCACGTTCTATTCACACCCACTCCTGAACAATATGCAGGCGGCTTACCCAGAGATCGTCGAGGACATCATGTCACAGCTGGCAGACCTACGCACTGCCGGCGCGCCTTTATCGTTGGCATCGGTGCGTTGCGTCATCATTGCAATAATCAGTGTGCGAGCACCGGAGCTTTTCGAACGCCGTTTCAAGGACGGATCGACTTTTCGTGTCTCCGACTCGTTCTGCAGACAGTTCCTTGACAAGAGCTTTGCGTGGTCGATGCGGAAGGGCACGAAGGCTGCGCAAAAACTACCTTCTGATGCCGAAGATTAGTGCGAGGATGCGTCGCGGCGGCATCGGGGGAGAGAGGATGGAGCGCACGGGGCTGCGTCGCCGTGAAAGAAGAGGTACGCGAGATTCGGGCGTCGAGGGGGTTGCCGTGGCCATGGTCATGGGCGCTGTCTGCGTAGTCTGCGTAGAGGCGCGCCAGCCGCACGCGATTAGGTTGGGCTGGGCGCGGCACGCAGGGTATAAAGGTGGTGTTGTGCGCGCATCGTTATCTGTGCCCGACTCGGAGGCGCGAGGATGGATGGATAGGGTGCGATTTGTACTGCGCGTCCCTGAGGAACACCTCCCGGAGATTCGCCGTCAACAGCGGAGGCTCGAGATCCGCAGCGGCGGAGGAGGGAGAGCCGGCCTTTGAGGGACGGACCGACACGGTGGTCGCAGGTGAGCACGCGCGCCGTCTCCCGGGGACGAACATCATGATATCAAGTAGGGTGCGCACTGCGCAGATGGGCACGGGCGGGGTGCGCGTCGTAGAAGGCCCAGTCGAAGATCCAATCCAAGGGTGCGTCTGAAGAACGATGCAGCGGCGCGGCTAAGGGATACCACCCGCAGAGGCCGCATCTTCTTGGATTGAGGGGTCGATGTGGATGGGCAGACGCGCCAGCGCTTATTGACGAGAGCGAGACACCATGCAGGGGAGGGTGTAGCAGGCGGAATAAGTCGCTAAGGACGTCAGACGTGCCAGCGCAGTGCCTTCCTCCAGGGGTCGTCGAAGAGTAAAGCTCAAAAAGCAGACAAAAAGGTGCCGTCACCTGCGCTCACGTGCTTAGTCGCGTCTCATGGTGGGACCAAATTCGGCCAAACACGTTCGGAGTTGACCCTCCGATTCAGTGCTCTAAGCACAAGGGCCCTACCAGGGAGCCGCAACAAATTGACAGTGATTGTGGCCAAAAGGATACTAGTAACTCCTTCTCGCCTCTCACTCTCTCCTAGGAACAATAACCAAACCAAACACGCTGGGAAAACCATCGCACTCATTCCGTCTACATCCCTTGTTCGTCAATAGCCAAAAAAATACCTTCAATATAAAACTCCATATCGGATAGGTGGGACGACATGCTGTGTGATAATCATACCTAACAAAACCCATCGATGAATTGTCGTCCGCAGGAGGAGTTGCTTGTTTCTCTCTTCCCTTTCTCGCTCTTATTCTCGCCTCGGATTCCATTTCATGCGTCTAGTCCATCTCTATCTCGTAATCAGAGGGGTTGCGCAACAGCCATATGAGCCATCAGATGGCTTTTTTTGCAGTGCGCGCCGTATGGCTAATGGCTTATATGGCTGGGGGTATCCTACATTTTTTCCTCTCAGAAATCTTTTTCCTTCATCTGAATGTCAATTTCTCTTTCGGAAACAAATTGCCTGGCCACCGCACTCATCTACTACAGCGAGAATCCCTAGAAAATTGGAATTCCCGGTAAGAATTGGGCCACCCCAACCGAGGAAGTTGCAACGACAGTGTTATACAGTGTATATGGGCAGAATAAATTCAAAGGAAGATCAATAAGTGAATTGGTTCAAAGTCAGACCGCCTGAAAGCCATATGGTGCGCACAGCAAAAAACCATCAGATGGCTCATATGGCTGTTGCGCAAACAGATTATTACTGTATTAATTACTTGAACGCATTTCCAGCTGAACATCCACCCACTCCTCTCAAGAAATCGGTCTGTCATGGTTCTTTAATACTTCAAGTTGCCACAACGCTAATAGATCGGATGCGCACGAGCCGGATGCGCACGAGCCGCATGCGCTTTTGGCTCTTGTGCAAAGCCGCGGGGGATTTTTCGTTTCTTGCAACTAAAATATCATTATTGTATATCCACACTCCCATTCTATGCCTGAAACTCGTTCATGCTCAGTACTGTTGAATTTGTGCATATGGGCGAGCCTAAGGAAGCCGTTCTTTGACGGTATCACTGCCGCGGCTTCAAGCAAATTTGGCTCGCCTGTTTCCACTGCACCATTAATGCTCCACTCCGAATTCAAAAATATACTAGGGATGCTATTTACGTGAATAGTATCCATTCATCAGGAAAAATTGAGGGAAATAGTTCGGCGGTCATATATGTAGTCAGAAATAGCAGTCTATAGCTGTAATAGCGCTGGCTCACCTGTCCATAGCTCTACACTGCTACAATAGCCATGTGGGATAGCTATGGAGCGCAACATAGCTTGCAGCCAGAGCTACCGTGAGCTACATATATTCGGTTGCATACTCTGTATCCTCCCGCACTCTGTAGGTAGCCTTATCATGGGTACAGTGCGAGTCGGCTTACTACCAGAGCTAACTCACTCCTCCGCCATGGTCAGATGAATAATTGTAGCTTTTTCCAACCGAATACCTGCGTTCAGGCAACCCGTCGTGATTTTGCGCCAAAAGAGCATGAATCCAGTGTAATTGGGCCAAATTGGCGAGATTTCTGACAGTCCCGGTGTGAGCTTCATTACCATCTAAAAGCGATACATTTCAGCTAAAGAAGTATTTGTTGGAGTGCAAATGAAGTCCTGAAGCCAAACTCTATGAGTCCACCGGGACTCGCCATAACATTGTCGGACAAGAGAGAAATTCACAAAAAAAATAGAACGTTAGTTCTTTTGTGCTTAGGGCAAGGGGTGAATAAAAATAAACCTGCCGACATCAACTACCAAAAACCTCCCATCAGGACCACCACCACCTGTCGGACCGTGATCCGTTTGCCCATATGCGGAATTAGCTCCGGGATCTTGGATGGGCGTACTTTTAACACATTACTACTTGCGCTCCGCAAACCTGCCGAACGTAGAGTTATTCCCTAACTCATAAAATTCACTTTTAGAACATTTTGAGCTCATTTGCCCAGGGTTTTTCAATCTCCCCCAAAAGTTACAAGCTTTCATTTTTCCGAGTGCATAACAGTCGTGTGAGTCAAATACGAAGTTAGAATACGATTCAAAAGATTATTTGTACAGTAGTTGAAAGCGAAAAATATAGACAGAGATATAAGGTGGTTAGGCAATCGTAAGTGTATATGTGCAGATTATAGAAATTAATAAGAACATTTACTGTCTAACGCGTTTGTTGGATCCACTGGCGGCCGTTGCATTTGTAACGTCGTCGAGTGGACGCTTTTTTCCTCGAGGTGCTGCCCCAGAAATTGACTGGGCAGAAGGCGCACTCAACAAACCCATTACAACGCCAAAAGCTGTGAGTTCCTCGCGAGAAATTGCAATCTTGTCGGCGAAGTCGCTGTCAAGATTGCTGGGTGCACCATTCAGGTCGTCCCAGTACCTGGGGTGCATCACCCGAATGTGCGCGTAGATGGAGCATTTCCAGAAGACGGGGGGAGTTTTACGCGGAGGAATTATGGGGCACAAGACACACGCCAATGGAACATTCGTGGATGGCGTTGCTGCAGAATATTTTTTGGCATGTCCGTATGCAAAGGAGTGCTGTCGCTTGCATCCTGAGCTGGCCTTCAATGTCTTGCCATTTTTTTCGATGTCCACGCTGCACCCAGAGCGACCACAAAAGCCACAAGGATCAGGGAGTGCTACCTGTGCAACAATAATTTAATCAACTTGAATCAATGATTGTAAATAAGACGACAAACCTGCTTGGATAAGAGAGGTTCCTTTACACCGCGCATTGCCCGTAGGATATGTGCACCAACATGCGCCCTGGCGTCCTCGGGCTTGAGCTCCGCATGGCATTGGTAGCAGGATATTGTTTGCGAGTCATCATGCTGTTTTTGAGCGAGAGTCTGCGTTGCATTCTCTAAAACAAATGCAGGGGCACCTGAATGGTTGTCAGTACGATTAGATAACCAAATGATTGGATATTCGCACCGTTGTACCTCGCATAGGGAAAGACATCGCATGTACCATGCTTTGGAAGGAGCTGCAGCAGGGTGGTAACTTCGAGGCTCTCGTACATTGCTGACACAACAGCAGTGAAGTCGCTTTCCGAGACTGCCCAAGTTTTAGTAAAACCTTGGGCCCGCATCTCCTCCCTCTGAGCTAATGGAAACACATCGATACTTTCCACCTCCGGGTCGAGTGGATGCAGAAATACACCAGGAACCTTGATGGTGAGTGCTTTACGAGTCCCAGATTCGACGGCAGAGGCCACACCATTCAGCGGCTCGAACTTCGCATAATCCCCAGTCCAGATCCATTTCCGAGTTGATTGAACTCCTTGGCCACCGACAACATAAAGGTCGCGCATGATATAGGGTTGGACCATGGCCGTAATATGTGATTCGGACGAGCCCAGGTCTTCAATATCAACCTGACCAACGCGAACTTTGTTTTTCTCTAGAACTGTGACTCTAACAATGGCCGCAGCTACGGTGTTGTGAGTTCGAATGAGGGCTACCGCCGGGTCGCCGACACTAAAAGAGTGTTCCCCAGAGATTTCGACGTGATTCATGGATGGTTTGTGGCCATCCGAGGTGTAGCAACGCACGCGAAGAAGGCGTGTGGTGGCCAGACGTTTATAATCGGAGACATCGTAACATCTGTGACTGAACGCGTCGTTCGTTCGAAGGAACATGGATTTTGGGGTTGAAATAATTTGCTGGCAGGGTTGAGTATCTTGTGGTCGATTACAACTTCGCTGGTATTTTTTTCGGATGGCCAGGTGCGTGGTGTGCCACCAAAATGACCGTCTGGGACTCAAAACTCAACATTTGGAACCTCTGGGGCAAGCAATTTAACAGAAAAAAATACAGCAGTAAATTATGAGTATTTAAAACTCTCTGATTTACGATAGCGTGCCTCCGAGTAGGGGACAGAGCAAAATAGATGACAAGATACGGAAGGAGCTGAGGCGAGGACCCCGGAGACACATCACGTGCTGGAGGCAGTCCATATCCGGAAGTTCTGTTTCCGTGACCCCTTGGCTTAGGGTAGCAAAAATGTCGCCACAAAAAAAAAAACGTGACCATATTTGAGAATATAGACTGACTCATTGATCGGTTTCGGGTAGTGTGGGTTGCCGGTCTGACAAATGCTGCTTCTCTTTGCTTTACATCACTTTTTCGTAGATCCAATGGAATCTCAGGCATTGTCTCTTAAACGGAGGATCCACTCCGGAAAATCCGAAGTTTTGGGGGCCCCGATAACGTTCCCGAAACCTTTGGTTTCTGGTGTACAGAAACTGTTCCCGAAACCTTTAGTTTCAGGAGCACAGAAACTGTTCCCGAATCAAAAGGTTTCGGGAACAGTTTTGGGAGCAGATATTCTGTTCCTGAAACCTTAGGTTTCAGAAATGTTATCGAGGCTCCCGAAACTGCGGATTTTCCGGAGTGATCGGTCTTGACGACGCCTCAAATATGATGAAACTCAGTACAGTTGAATTGCTCATGTGGAATACCATCGGGACAGGGCCCGAGGCTATTCCATATGACAGTTATTCCACAGCAGATAAAATCAATTAAAAAATGGTTTTGTTTTGAAACCTATAGCACTACTGTCTAGTTGAAGATGCGGTTTAATTTATCATGTTCTCAACTTCCTGCACCCTTTCAGCACAGAATTCATGAAGATGCATCCCTTTTGTGGTTTTAATGGGCATCATGATGGCAATAAATCGATTATTTGGACACAATGGGACTATATAATGGTTGAAACCGCAATTCCACCAAGCAAGAGATTCCCCAAAAAGGAAATTTTTGCTCAAAATTACCATTTTGACCACCCGCACAATGGAATATCGGCCTAAACCAAGGCTCCAGGGCTATTCCGTATTCCAGATGATGGTGGCTGGAATATTCCCCTATCCCATCATGGGATATGCTCAAAAGTGATTCCATATGACGGTTATTCCATATGATATTATTCCATACGAGCAATCCAACTGTATGGCTCGGAAACAAAGGAATACCAATTCCACTGTCGAAGGTGCAGCTTTGGATAGTGCAGCTATGAACTCTGAGTCGAGTAATGGTACATCTTGCCTCATTATTTCTCATGTATATATTTCTCTGATGGTTGTTTGTATCACAGATGTACCAAGATTTGCCCATTATCTTTCCGATGAACAAAAATCACGTACTCTGAAACATATGTTACAAAACACTCTCAATAATCACCAAAGGGAAAAACACTTACGGTAAAGCACCCGAAAATTAATTCTTATATAGTGAATACTTGCTCTACTCTCCTGTAAACACCTTCCTTCTAAATTGCAGTACCCAACCAATTCTTCGTCTATTTGTGACCCGTCGCTTGCCGGCCTCTTACCTTCATATCAATAAGTCTATCGCGCCCGGCTCTAACACTCCATCGGATCAAAAATGCCCACGTGCACGCGAAAACGATGGTTCGTTTTGATGGGCTCACAACATCATGAAACACCTCTCTTCCTTCCCCCCCATCTTCCCTCTGTGCATCTCTCGGCCCATGCCCTTTTCCATTCGCCCATTCTCTGTTTTAGGGGTCAAATAGGTCATTCAAGTGTTATGGTATGTCCTATACCTCTTTGGGGATTCTACTGATTCCAATCGCACGCATTCCAAGAGACGTGCCACTTCCTCGATCTACCTCTTCAAGCCCTTCAAGTCCTCAGGCTCCTTCTGCTATCAGCCTCGCTCATACATGGCCACATGCTGTCTCCAGTCCTGGGATGCTTATCACGCCGGTATCATAGAAGCTTCAAAGTTGTTGGAGCCAGAAAATTTACCCGTCATCGTTTCCGGTGTGCACCGAGGATGCAGGACACTGTCAAATAAGAGTACGTCCTCAGCACTAACTGTCTACTTGCTCTGGTTTTGCTGTAGCTGACCGATATTTAACTCATGTTCCAACGAACACTAATCTCTGGTTGCTGATATCTCCAGCTACCCACCACTTGAGGTCCGCAGTTCACAAACGCAGTATCCTGGGGACCAAGGTGCATGCTCCTTTACACTCGCCTTTGTACTCACTGCTCCTCATTTGCCTCGTAGGTAACCAACGTGAGCCAGGTATGTCTGTTCTACAGGTCTTGTACCGCCCTCGCTGACAGTTTTCATCTAGCTAACCTCAGGTGACACAGTAATGTATTGTAGTCGGGTCTGTGAGTCTACCACGTTCGTAGTTGTCCATCTCTGTAAGTCGCGACAATCATTGACTGACTTGCCATACTAACATCGTGCCAGAGCCCAAGGCAGCGTGGTCCCGTGCGGAAGGCGATGTAGCACTATTTGAAGGTGTGGTTGAACTGTCGCTGCGTGTTGTACTCAACCCTTCCGTGGGTCATCGATTCGTTGGCTACTCCAACTACCTGTAATTGTAGTAGCTATTTCAATGAATACATTATTATTATTTGATGGCGGCGATCGAAAAATATTACCCGAGGAAAAAGGGCCTAGAACTATCATGTTCGATTTACGGCCCAACTATTACCAGAGATAAGATAGCAGTGACAGCCTGGATATTACCTGTCAGATCTCTTCAGGTAATAGGCTAGCTGTTTCCCGTGGTAAAAGTCGGACTTTTACATAACAAAGGAAAGTAAAAGTCAGAATTTTACCTCGGCAAACAGCCGGACTATTGCCGGAGGAGACGCGACAGGTAATATCCAGGCTATCACCGATATCTCATCTCAGGTAATATTTGGGCCGTAAATCAAACATAATAGTTCTAGGCTCTTTTTCCTCTGATAATATTTTTTCATCGCTGCAGTGTGTTACACAACTATGTTGAGCTCTGAGGGCTACTGAGTACTATTGGTACTATTCATCTACGAAGCTATGGTGGGTATTTTAGACTCATGCCAAGCTATGATTAACTCGGTAGCAGTCTGTAGCTCCCGCCTATCACTACAGACCAGGGGGTTAGCTACAGGGCTATCCTGGCTACATTGTGCTACATATTCAACTGGTTTTTTCCTGATGTTCTATATAATGTTCCAGCCGTAAATGCTTTTTTTTCGGCGCGGCTTTGCACAATGGCCAAAAGCCGCATGAAGCCGCATGCGGCCCATGCGGCTTTTGCGCATCCTGTCTAATATCCGATCAGTCTTTCAGGGGGTGTTCTTCCTTATCCAATGGAAGTATATCTCTCGAGGAGATTGTAACCATGCTAATTTTCTATCCCCCCACCATATTGTAGTGCAATAGCTTGCGATTCAGCATTTCCCGCAGGAGGCATGGCATCTTGATGAAAATTTAACCTCTTTATATCCCGAATGTGCGTGGAACTCGTCACAAGTTTTTTCAGAACCCTCGAGTACTTGGTCGACTCTGAGGGCAAATCACCACGGGTCCGAGTTCAACATTAATATTCTGAGACATAGGTGCCCGCAGCCATAAATCCTTGTCACCCGCGAGTTAACTGGTGTTACAGCTGGTCCTCAAGGAAACGATCTGCCATACAGCCGCGATAGCTGTTACTTGAAATGAACCACGTCGCCAAAATTCATCCCACGTCATGCCAGTGGCCCACCACAGCTATCGCGGCTTATGAGAATGGTTCCTGAACACTGGATTTCATAGTACATATCCTATTCATTTTACGAAGTGGATTCTCCAACATCCATGAATGAATTAAACACCGAACATCAATCACATTTCGTAGCCAGACTATGACATATCCACTACACTTGTGCCGCGACCCTGCCATTAAAACAAACGCAGAATTATGTGACTCTGATGAGATAGACTGAGCAAAATAATAAACACGGTTGAGTTAACAATATGCAGCACAAAGTTTACACCCAAATTGTTGAAGTCTGCTCTGAAAAGCGAGAAATTACGGAAGAGACGTGAACTGTACGTGAACAACAATATATTAACATGAACTATCAACTGTGTGAAAGAGAGAAGATTGGGATGCTACATGAATGCAGTCCGGGTTAAATAATTCAACAGGCGTCTTATAGCTGCTCTGGAAGTAAATGGAATTGAAAGAACACTTGGACTGAATAGCACTGATGACTCCGAGCCTCAGAAGAGAACATTGACTCGGGTGAAAAAAGGCAGTTCCTCCAGGGGTCGAACTAGGGACCTCCTGGTGATGGGAAGAAGAGAAAGCAACACAATCCAACTTCACTAAACATCACATAGGTATATTGCTGACCAGGCCGCTCTAGGCTGCCCACCAAGTATATTTGAATAGAAAAAAAGATTCTTCAAAATTCCAGACACTGCACAACGGCCACTCACTCAAGCTCCCGCTTTTGTGAAATAGTCTGAGAGGCTGAAATTTAATCGACATGAACTCAAGTTTAGATTGTATATGTCGCTGATGTGTCGAAACGACTCGTGGATTTGAATGCCAATGGCCATCGCCGCAGGGTCAAAGTTAGGTCGAGGGTATTATTCCGGAGAAATATGGGCCATTCAAGACTTCAGTTTATCTCTTTCTTACCAAGCCACCGCCCAACACCTGGGAAGAAAAGGCAACTCGCAGCTGGTTGTCCACGTTCTCGCCAGCTGGGAATGCCGCCTGGATCGTGCAGCTGCATTCCAGCCCATAGCAGCTTGAAACGGCCGACATGATTTCTGGTATCTAGCTGATCATTCCATCTGGAGATGGCCTGACAGCACTTTGACGGTGTACGAAAATGGCAATAGACTAAGAAACTGGCAAGGTAAGAAAATCTGTGGGCCGCCTGGTCGGTATGGCAGCCATACCGGCCAGACTCATCAGACATGCTCAGGTGGCGCCATACGTGCCAGAGAAATTCTGTTTTGCTGATGTGGTGCTATTACTTTCTGCCGCTGATGCTCTCTGGGATTGATCCTACCACAGAAACTTCTTCACCCGAACGTCTCAGTAGATGTTCGCCACACATGTCCCAGACTTCCATCACGATCTTGCCGATGCTTCTTCAAACCCCCCTCAATCCTTCTCGCCTCAGCTTTGTACACACTACTTTCTGTCTGCGTGCATTAATTGCAATACTTAACCTCGGTGTTTCCTTCTTCCCGCGCACATTTCATGTGGATAAATCAGCCTATGATCCTTGAACTGCGAGCGTAACACTTCCTCTATTCTCCGTTCTCCACTCGACTCTCGGCATCAATGTCTGTATTGATGCCACTCGGGAAATCTACTTATCGATGTGGAGATCTTTGGATCTGAAGTTTTCGCGGGACGAATATCTCTGCTTTCAGCTCATCGGAATCCAGAGCGTCGTGTTCCATAATTGCGGATTCGCAGTGGAAAGTCCCTGCACCATCATAGAGCCGAGTGTCCCAAAGTGTGGTAGATTCAAACTTGAGTGCGCTCCATAGGACACAAATGGACACAAATTCAGCGCTCATTGGCGCGTACTCAGATTACGTTCCGCGATCTGATCGCAGTCATAACCAAGTCATAGCGGCAATCAGCACCGTCGCGCTTTGACTGTAGATCACAGCCTCCTCCAAAATTATGAAACTAAACGGCTGTATTATATCGCCGACGTCCGAATTGCCATAGGGTTTCCTATTAGAATATTTTGAGATTTCTCTGATGGACGGGGTTTCCCATTAGAAATATCCTGCGTACTGCTATGGCTTTGGGCCCTCGGAAGTTGCCAGACTCTGAACCCACCAATTGAATCAGAAATGAGGAAGGTGGATTGCAGACTCAAATGTTCGACGTAGATGATTTAGAGCCTCTGACAAGCATCAATTGTTTCGCCGCATCTCCCGGCCTTCTACCTGCCACGGAGGCAGCATCGCCCGTGTTGCTGTCCGTTTCGGAAGTATATGGGGGGTTGAGGATCACAAATCCTGGCCCCCCGTTCCACAATGCCCCGCCAGCCCACAACAGAAACTCGCTTAAACACCATCGTGGCCTATTTGACGCCCGCGGTCAGCCTCCTCGATGAGCTCAACGATGCATTTGGCAGCCCCTTTATGCAACACATTTCAAGGACAGCTCTCTCATTGATCACTGCAGCGCAAGTAAGCCATATTTGCTGTTGTCAGTGGGAGTGGCTCACTGGGCACATATCCAGAATGTGAAGAGGAACAGAGACGAGTGTGTTCGGCTCATGGAACACATCCATTCGTGATCTATGCAATCATTAATATCCACCTGAAGTCTGAGACTCCCGGGTCGCTCCATCCATCAGTGTTGGAACAGATCGGAAAGTTCACAGGGTACATCGGGTCTCACAAGTGGGCTAAGTAGTCACTGACAAGATTTCGACAGAACTCTACAGAAGATACACGCATTTGTCGAAGCACAACAAGACGGAAGCAAGATCAAGTCCGCCAGAGTGAGACGAACCTGTTACTCAAGGATTGCCAATCTGGCTTGGAAGAGGCCTTAGAAGTCTTCGAGGTACGGGTCGGACATTGAATCGGTCACAATACACATGCTGATACGATTCAGACTGAGACCGGGATGTCAGTCTTCAATAGTGTTGATGAAATGAAGCAGAAGACGGAAAATATGTACAATGAACTCCTTGAATTGATTCAACCCTTTCAGATGGTACATTAACAGACAGATCGTCATCGGTATGTACAACATGTGTTACGCAACATGTCTCATATTTCAAGGTACAGATATATCTGGCATCGAATCGCTCACAGAATAGGTGAGAGAACAAAGCATCTTTGTATATTGATAGCTGGTATTTATGCTTTTGTGCCAAGTTCAAATTCGTTCTCTATGCTACCCTCAAAACCCAGCATATTCCATGGTCGCGAATCTGAACTCAAGCACATTATTGAAACTCTTTCTCAGGATATACCCCGGGTAGCCATTCTTGGGGGAGGGGGAATGGGTAAAACATCTCTAGCCAGGGCTGTCCTGCACCACCCAGATATTGCCGACAAATTCGAACACAGATATTTTGTCAGTGCTGAGTCTGCAACCAGCACTGTCGATTTGGCAGCACTAATTGGGTTGCATGTGGGATTGAATCCAGGAAAAGACCTCACAAGACTGATTGTCCAATATCTTTCCACAGAACCACCCTGTCTCTTGATTTTGGACAATCTGGAAACTCCATGGGAGTCAATACACACCCGTGGGGGAGTTGAAGATTTTCTTTCCCTCCTCACTGATCTCCCACATCTTGCATTAATGGTATGTCTCCAACCATCTTTCAATTTTGCAGCTGCCCACATCCAAAAGATCACAATGCGAGGTGCCGAAAGACCAGCCAAAGTGGCGTGGACCCATCCATTTTTGCCACCTCTGCAGCCCTTGTCGGATGGGGCTGCCAGACAAACTTTCATTGATATAACAGATCATCAGGAGGGAGAAGAAGAAAACATGAAGCAACTTCTCCGATTCACAGATAACATGCCCTTGGCGGTGGATCTCATTGCTCATCTGGTGGATTATGAAGGCCATGCAAATGTCTTGGCTCGTTGGGAGACAGAGAAAACCTCTTTACTGTCTGCAGGACATGATAGGAGATCTAATTTAGATGCATCTATCAGAGTCTCTCTCTCAAGTCCCCGGATTACGTCTGGTGCTAAAGACTTATTGAGCCTGCTCTCAATTCTTCCAGATGGCCTTTCTGATGTTGAGCTTATCCAAAGCAACCTTCCTATCCAGGCCATTCGGTCTTGCAAGGCCACACTGATTGCTACTTCTTTGGCATATATTGACAACAAGAAACGACTTCGGTCACTTGTGCCTATCAGAGAACACATCCAAAAGTTCTCTCCCCCATCGGAGTCCCTCATGGACCAACTCAGGAAGCATTTCCATTCACTCCTGGATCTATACAAGAAATATAATGGAGCACAGCTCAGCAGCATTGTTAGTCAAATAACATTGAATCTTGGGAATCTGCACCAGGTCTTGCACCGAGATTTGCACAAGGATAATCCAGATGTTGCAGACAGCATACATTGCATCATAAATTTTAACTCCTTCCATCGGGTTACTGGGCGGGGTGGTACCATATTGATGGAACAGATTCCTGCGGTTTTATCCAAGTTAGGGGACCCTAGGCTGGAAGTACACTTCACTACAGATATTCTCAAGTCGGAAAGGAGCAATCCGATATTCAGTCCGGAACTCTTGATTGCTGAAGGGATTTCCAATTGCAATGAATTCAATGATCCTGTGCTTGAGTGTGAGTGCAATATTAAGTTTACCTTGGTCCTTCTAATGACTTTTGTGATGCCAGCGACGTTCTACGTGGCCGCTGGATATCACCATTTCTATTGCAACAGAAATCACCATATGGCCCTTGAATTACTTGCCAGAGCACTTAAACTGTCAACATCTTGCGGAGACACCGACACTCAGTGCAGCGCATTGCGTTACTTGGCAGAGACCAAGCGGAGCATGGGAGACCCTGCTGCTGCCCAGACACATGTGCATCAGGCTAGGTGGTTGGCCAACTTGACAGGAAATCTGTATCAGGAGGCACACTTACTGCGGGTCTTAGCTCAATGTACATGCCAGCTCGGTGATTACCGAAACAGCATTGCACACCTTCACAGAGCAAAAGAGATTCTGGAGCTCTGTGGCCTTGCAGGAGGTGGGCTACAAGCCGTTATCAAAACACATGAAGCCGAGGTCCATTTGCTGAAATCAGAATATACCGAAGCCAGAAGCATCTATGCTCGAATTCTCAAACTCACCGACCAGGATCCCTTTATGAAGGCCATTGCACAGTTCAATATTGCGCATATTGATGTGATGCTTGGGACAGATGCCGAGGAGGTGCAACATAATTTGAATGAGACAAAAACCACACTCAGCACCACAAAATACTTGTATGGAGCTACTTGTTGTGAAATGGTCTTTGGAGACCTGAAACTTAGAGGGGGCGATACCTGCTCAGCAGAGCAGATATTGCAAGACTGTCTCAATTTAACCTGGGGGAACGAAAC
Source organism: Mycena leptocephala (assembly GCA_029378395.1). NCBI lineage: Eukaryota > Fungi > Basidiomycota > Agaricomycetes > Agaricales > Mycenaceae > Mycena > Mycena leptocephala. Next base: position 37,192 of record JARJLF010000847.1, on the reverse strand, counting down.
TGAAGCTGTGTCGTTCTGTCTGGAGAGATTTGCAGACAGGGGCCGGTGGCATCCCGTGGAACACGCTCACAGGTGGCCAGTTGTATACCTGGGGCATGCACACCAGGCGAAAGAGAAATTGGCTGTCCACAAAGCACTTCTCTTCCTTGGAGATGTATTCATTTCTCAGGGAGATGATGATACTGCATACAGCCTCTTCACTGCAGCTTTGGAGGGCTTCAATTGTATGGATGTTCATCGCAGCAGAGCTCAATGCCTACTGCGTCTTGGAGATCTTGCTCACAAGAAGGGTGATGTCTCACGTGCTGTGGACCATTGGACAACAGCTCGTCCGCTTTTTGAAAGGTCGTCCCAGACCAAAGATGTTGCGCAGATCGATGCCAGACTTGCGGAGCTTGAACGTAATTGGAAGGTGTTGTTACACCTTTCAGCACTAAATCCCCAGGAAAAAATTGTCACAGAGTCTTCAGTTGAGGTTGAGGAGATCGGGAAGGCCGAGGGTGCTGGTCAAAATGTGCCGGAAAGAATCATGATTGCTGACATGTAAGGCCCTGATCGGGTGCTCTGCCTAGCGAAGGCATATGCTTCGGGCACTGCCCCGAAGAAAAGCCGAAGCATATTCCCACCGGCTGCGCGCGTAAAGTCACATCAGTCACAGTTTGTAAATAGCCATACATAAAGCTTTTCGACCTCGTACCACGCGCATTACTGTCCGGAATGACGCGAAACAACATGGCCTTGACGCGTATAATTGCGCGCAAGGCATCCGCAGCTCGTCAAAAGGCCAAAAAACAGAAGGAACGCGATCGGCAGCAGAAACTCAGGCGGATTGCAGCTGTAGTCTGTGCTGTGGCCGCCGTCACCGTTTCTCTCTGTCTTGAGCGCCCTGAGCCCATACCTATGCACACCTCAGCTTTGACAGGTCAACTTTGGCTCAATGAACTCCTCACTGGCCACCCCACTCGGTTCCGAGACCAGCTCGGAATGGCAAAGCATTCGTTCCTCCGCCTTTCGACAGAGCTCCAGATGTACTCTGGATTGGTCTCAACAAAATTTGGCTCTGCCAACGAAAAACTAGCCACGTTCCTCTACTTTTCGCGCCATGGGTGTAGTAGCCGAATGCTCCAGGAACGATTCCAGCGCAGCGCAGATACCATACACAGGTACACTGATTGTTCTATCAAACACTTTACCAGACGCTGAAACTCACTGAAGGTCGATCTATTCCATTCTTTTGATGCTCGTTGGCGGTTTTTACAAGAAACACGTCCATCTTCCCGCCGATGAAACACCAATCGAAATAAAGCAGAACCCGAAACTCTATCCTTATTTCGAGGACTGCATAGGTGCGATCGACGGCTCTCACTTCCATGCCTGGGTTAGCAATGACTCAATGGGTCGTTACCGCAACCGGAAGGGCTTTATTGGGCAGAACGTGCTTGCGGCCTGCAATTTTGCGATGCTTTTTGTCTACATTCTCAGTGGTTGGGAAGGAAGCGCATCCGACTCCTTTGTTTACGACTATGCACGTCGGCATGATTTCGCCGTGCCTGCCGGTAAATATTATCTTGCAGATGCAGGTTTTCCTCTCTGTGATGCTCTCTTGACACCATACCGCGGCGTCCGGTATCATTTGAAGGAATGGGGCAGTGTACAGCAGAAGTGACTCAATTACTTCCATATTCTTTCCCAGCTAACTGACCTTTTCTCTCTTTCTTTTGCAGACCCAAAAATCGAGAGGAGCTTTTCAATTTACGCCATTCTCAGGCCCGCAATGTCATCGAGCGCATTTTTGGCGTGATGAAGCGCCGTTGGTCTCTTTTCGATCGGGCACCTGAATATCCCATCAGTGTCCAAGCAATGCTCGTTCCCGCCATCGCAGCTCTACACAACTTCCTTCGGGTTCATGATTGTGCAGATGATGCAACAGATCTAGGGGGTATTGCACAGGAGCCTCTACGGCGCGAGGGTTCCAGTCGCTTCGAGGAATTTATTCAGGCTGAACCCCGAGAGATATCGCCAGAGGAACTTGGATTTTCCATCTCAGCAGCGGAACGGCGGCGGGCATCCGAACGGCGAGATCACATTGCCCAGGAAATGTGGGACGACTATGTTGCACTACTGCGAGAACGCGGCGAAATGTAGTTTAGTAATTAAAAAGTGCATAGATTAACAACGACAATGTATGGAAGACAAAAAACAAGGAGTACTCAAAGACTCGAAATTAATCCTCGTTGGTTCGGAGCATGCGATGAACAAAAGCTGTGCGGCGATCCTTCGACCGGACAGCAACGAATGCCTTTGCATAAGCAGAGTTCTCTACAAACTTCATCATGATGTCAGCCCCTTCATTCTCAGAAAAATCACCATCATCCTCCATGAGCTGAATTGCCTGCGCGGTTATCTGTGGACTACCAACAACTTGCAGGGAGGCTGCAACTCGCTCGAGCGCAGCTGCCACGTCGCTGGCAGCCTCAGCATTGCGCTTGCGCGGTTTGCGAGTGGTGGCTGGTGAACTAGAAGCTCGACGTTTCTTGCCTCGACGAACAGGCGAAGAATTCTAGACACAAATGAATCAGTGGCCTACGAGAACTCCAAATAATAATAAATACCAGTGACGTGCTACCAGTATTAGGAGCCACAGCACGGCGACGAGGGGAACGACGGAGTGGTGTAGTGGGCGCGGAAGTCTGAGATTGGGAGCCTACATCCATCTGCGAACCCAGTGGCAGGCCGGGATGGAATGCACCTTCACCAGTTGCGACAATTCCATCTACCAGGTAGAGGATATCGTCATAAAGCGGGAATGAGGTGGTCCTCCATTTTTCCGCAGAAGGATGGCGCTATATTCGGTTGAGATGAAAGCGATACGAATAAAAGCTGGCGGACTCACCTCTATATATGCATCCCAAACTTGTGGCGTAGCAGTCACCATCTTCAGTCCGTCATCCCATCCGAATCCCGAGGCCCCTCGAACTTCTCGCACGCTCTTGAAGGCACCTTTGAGCTGGGAAAAATGTCAGCGATCAGCGATTTGGCATAATCCGTCGAAAGAAGCACCGATTTGGTGAAGTGGTCTTGACATTTGGTCGCCGTCTTCACAGGGCCCGGGCTGTCCTTGAGCGCTGTTGCGCATTGAGTCCAGGTGACCGGTTTCCATCCGCTGTCTGACTGGAGCCCGTCGTCCTTGCACTTGCGCAGCGTAGTGATAAGCGTAGCATCACAAGCATCCGTCCAAGTGCAGCGGTCGGTAGTTTTCTTATTTTTGGACATAGATAGACAATAAATAGAGGTAGAGACTTGAATAGAGGGAAGGGAGCAAAAGGAGCGGGCAAAAAACGGCGCGTCAGACGTGACAGGCAGACAGAAAAGATGGCAGAGGCAGCCGAGCACTCGGCTGCTCCGCCTGATGCGAGCACATGCTTCCATCAGGCATCTGCCATGATTTTGGCGGGGCTGCCTCCAAAAGGCAGAGCACCCGATCAGGGCCTAAGGTTCTATGTATCTTTTTTCTTCGATTTATGGCATACATATCTTGAGCCAACTCTCTTTCTCTGTATTTATCCCTGATAAATGAATTTGGATTGACAGGATGCTACAAATGAGGAAAAACATACTAACTTGCCAAAGTAACTTGCACACCAAGCAGAGTTTGAATTTCGGTGGGTTAACTTGTGTGGGCGCTAACCGGCACTTGTGCTCGCTTACACCCATTTCTCCCACTGTATAAAAGCAATGTATATTACTTTTCAACTGATGGTGCCAGCCAGGCGGATCACGCGCATCAGCGCATCAATAGTGCCGTTCAAAGTTTCCCCAATTCGCTCCTTTTTGCGCTCCTGGTTGGTTTCCTGTTTGCTTCCAGGAATCGAGCAGGAGATGCAAAAAGGAACCAAGTAGGAGCAACTGTTCAAACAGGAGTACATGTACTTCCTGTTTGCAAAAATGCTCCTACTTGCGCACCTACTTGTGTTTCCTAGTTGTTCTCCTACTCGGCAGAAGTTGATCTCCGTATCCGGGACCGTACCAACAGGTACAGGTCAGCGGTACCAGGGGTGCCCGGAGGGCCATATGAATAATATATCCCAAATTTTGTATTTGCAATGCGAGCTGATTAACACGGTGGCGTGGGTCGAACGAGCTTCGGGCTCAACGGGCTGCCCCAGACTTAGAAGTTCTGCATAGAGGTGGTAGAGCCTCTTCGGAATTATTGCGGTTCTGCCGATTGTCGGCCCAGCCCGCTTTATTGATTGATGATTGTAGGCCCGCCTCCATCCTGGTACATGCTCAGTGCTAATAGAACCTGTTATAGGAGTGATTTAGATGGATAGTTCTCTCAATCTCGAATTAGCCCTGCGCATTGTGATCGGGGAGCCACTTCAATTTTTTCTTTTGTGGTTCTACTTAAATATTGTACGGTATATACATAGCCCACACCTGGTTGCACCCTCACATCATCACTTTCTAGGAGCAAAAAAAAACAAAAACAAAATCCCGAGATCGAAAATCAAAAGGAAGGTATAGTGTGCATTTTGTATCATATCTTGTTCGTATAGTGTCTCATACTTCAGCTATTTGTCCAAATGCCACCATATCACCACTGAATTTTCATCTGTAAATGGTGCATCTGGAATGCTTGCGAGTGCATATCGGTGAACCACAGCCGAGGTGGGAGCGAAAGCCTAGAACTACATCCATGCTTGCTCATATTGAACTGCGCCCGCCCTTCATTTCATTCTTTGCCACATCCTGAAATATTTCAACATTCAATTATCATGCTTTGCAAAGGAGAATAGCATTTACAAATGAGCGCTGGCCTCACACATCCACACAGGAGGTGGTCAATGTATCTGGTTCGCGATGTGATGATCGAAAGTTAATATCTGACATCACGTCGATATTGCTGCATTCACGAAAGTGCTTCCTGCCGTTTAGCCTGCTCGAATCAACGGAGCCATTCATTTAGCTACGATGTCGCGAAACTCACGTGGCGAGCATTGCGTTGGAGAAGACTGATAGATAGGTGAGTCAAGATCCAGTTACACCCTGGGAAAAAAATGAACGCACGCTTTGCCTGAATGACAAAAACTCCTTCCCAAACGACTACATATCATGATATGAATGTGGACGGGTATTGATAGATGACACCCACGGTCGTTTCTTGTCATGAACTGTGTTCGAATTAATTAAATGAACGACTAGCATCGGGTAGAATCTCACCAGTATTATTTGGATGACGCTGGCAGCACTGCAGTGCGAACGGGCATTAATCCTAATGTTGTCTGAGCAGAAACAACAAGATGAAAATTTACCTGGTGAGGATTGTTGATTCTGAGAATGACATGAGCGAGAACTCAGCGCGGTGGTTGAACAAATTTTACCAATGGCCCACAGGATAAGCGTGTCCACCATCGTCCGGGTCCTGTTGCAGCGTCAGTTTGAACTAACTGTCGGGTCACAACGTGCCAACCGCTTCGACTCGCACGAGCGCATATTCCAGAGACAGTAGCACAACGACGCTGTTATTAGAAGATCCACACTAAGGTCAAGCGAGAGCGACGCGGTGACAAGCCAGCGCCACTCCAGAACGATGGTAACACGGGAATAGTGCAGCAGGAGCGCGACGATTCCCGCGTGGCCAACGAAGCGCAGAAGGCCCAGGACGCAAGCAAGGGCCATGATATACCACTGCCCAGATAGGACGCGAACACGGTTTGCGAAGAAAGTCTGAAAAAGCTGTGAGACGACGCAGTGGGAAATGTAGGGCGGACTCACTTGGACTACTGTATAAATGTAGGGCGGACTCACTTGGACTACTGTATAAATGAGTGCAGCAAAAATGATTGTTGTTTCCTCGGAAACTGCTGGGCTGAGGATGTGGCCAGGTTGGCCGTAGAATGTTATAGTTTGCGAATAAAGCTACGAAGCGTTCATCACTCCTGGGTTCAGAGGTGTGAACGAAACTACTCACGGCATGCCAGGCCGATATCGTGTGCCCGAGTTCCAGAATCCTGGGGATCTCATGAGAAAGAACGTTTGGGTAGGGTGGTGGCTGTAGATTTCACCAGACGAAACCAACCTAGATAAGGCAGGTCAGCAAATATCCTGATCTTCCTATCCTCGACGTACGGCAGCCTTAAGCAGGTTCGAATCTTGCGAAAAATGGCGATAATAGTGAAAGGTCTGAAGCGTCTCGATCCCGAAGAGAAAGATACCCAACAGGGTGCCATTCTCAAGAGCACCGAGACTTCCGCTTACGTCAAGGAAAGAAAGAGTGGAAGGGATAGCAGACATGGCCAAGGGGGTATCAGTGCGTGACGAAGGCGTGGAGGGAATGCAGTTTATGTACCTGACTTGAGAAGCCATGCGTGGGAAATTGGTGAAGCTAGGATGGATCAATTGCCATCGTGTGGGATTCCTAAACGATCAAGATGTCATCTATCAGCGTAGATTATCTACGGTTCACCAGTGTTCATCCCATGGGAACCTATTATGTGTCTCCGTTAATGATGAAATGGAGGACTCGTATTTTAAACGTGACCATAGCGATGCGTCTTAGGGAGTTTCATCTGATCTACTTCGATATTGGCTTGACCGGTGAGAGGGAGACAATAAAATGTGTAGTACGACAATCGTGAGTTAAAGAGGAATACTAATTCTGGAATTATCAGATCCCACGGAGGCTGTCCTCCGCCCCAAACCGCCGTAGATATGGATAGATGATGCAATGCCTGACTGCCGAGGGCGTACCTGTCAGCCTGTGAACCACCAAAAATATGGGACGAGACATGGAACACTGTTCGCATTCTCTACGTACTCCAGACGTATCCAAGGCACAGCTCCTAGCCGACGAGCAATGATTTGCTTTACATGCCTGAGTACAATAGCCAATTCTTAAGGTACGCGGATAAATAAGTAATCATGGAACACCACGTTTACTCCTGTATAAAGCTCAAGAAAGGCTAGTATTCTACCCCTGGAGCCTACATAAATCCTGCCTTGGCTACAGAGTATTGATTCTTTTCCTGATGGACGAACCATTATTGCACACATATGCTAGGTACATCATGCTGCTATTTGAATATTCTGTGTCAATCCAAGGGTCCCAGTACCCCTTCCAAGGCATATTTCCCTCCCAGCCAAACTTTGTCCTACCACTGCTCCGTCTTAAAATATTATATGGCGTAAAAGAATCACATTTCGGGTGCTCCCGCCGAAGTTTACTCAGATCCTGCGTCGGGATGGCTCGAAAATGACTGCTTGCCCGTCTATTTCGCCGTCCGGCTGATATCCTGGGCTAATTTTTCCTATATACACCCCAATTTCCAGCCGAAGCACCCCATTATTCAGCGCGCAATGGACATGTTTGTCGGTACAGTCTGGAAATCGTTAAAACCAGCGTCTCTTCCTCATACAAGACAAAAAAAAGTGTTTGACCTCAAAGTCTCAAGACTCTGAAATGCCACGTAAATGCCTCCACCTCAAGGATCCCCACGCGACTTAGGACTGACATGGACCAGGGTTGTTCTGTCCCACTTCAAGCATGGTGAGTACAGTCAGAGATCAATTCACAATAAACACCAAGAACTGAAAGTGATACACACCTTTACAGACTGAGGCTAGGGGGGCCTTGAACGCAGTGATACACGTCACTGAACTGAATGGTCCATACAAATCAGCGATTCGCGTACGTAAGAAAGGGGGGATAGGCTTGCTCCTCTTCATAAATGCGACTGTTTTCCCTCCGCAAACGGAAAATGTGTGTCCGCACCCAAACCCGGGCTCCAGTTTGCTTTAGACGATATATGTTTCTCATAATTGCCACATTAGCTACCCATTTAAAGAAACGAATAAATTTATCACGTTGCCATTGATTTACCAATGGAAAAATCGGCCTGTTTTGTGGAATCTGGCACCACCTGTGTCTATAACGCTATTTTGGGCCTTATAGACGGAATCTAGTGTCAAGTGTCGGTGCCAGATTCCCTGAGCATGACCTGTTCTCATGGAATCCAGTGCCACCTCTGTCTAGAAGGTGATTTAGAGCCTTATAGACGGAATCCAACACCAAATGTTGGTACCAGATTCCCTGAGAACGGCCTGTTCTCGTGGAGTCCAGCGCCAAGTTATATGCCCACTAACTTTAGGTAGTTGGTCCTCAGGTGCGATAGTGAAACACATTGCCCCGCCGAATTTTCACTTTTAGGTCACCCGTTCGATTCCACCTCAGCGAGCACCGCCGGGGTGCCGTAACACCCCTCTTAGGCCCCCTTTCTCCGCCGCACGGACTGTAGTCAACGTTTAGTCATGTTCCCGTTTGGGAGACATGCTTGATGGCTGCTGCCGCGCCACGCGCGGCGGGGCATCCGCGAGTTCGCGCACACTGGAAGAGCTCACTTTCGGGCCCGTTATGGGGCAATTTTGGCACTCGCACCGGAAAATGCAATACTTGTGAACAACTACTGTGCGGTATTTACATTGTATACTACAACCAAAACAAATTTACAGAAAGCCTACTAAAATAAAATCCACCATAATACATACGAGCAAGCGGTAATACGAAACAGTGCAGACAAGAGCTCTGTAATCAATCTCTGTGGTCCAAGACATGAAGAAGAATGAAGTGAAAATGGCCCATTATATTACAATACACAATACACAGGTGGCGGATGCAGCAGCGGATGCATCCGCTGCCCAGACGATGCACAAAAAAAAACTGCCCACCATTCCTGATTCACCGTGACTGCGATGGCGCGTCTCGAAGTCGTGGATGCACTTGCTGGGGAAGAAGTCCGCCTGGGCTGTTTTGCAAGCGGATGGCGGGAGAACGGCTGTGGCAGATAGCAGTGGAGCTGGTCTGACAAGTAAGCGGCATGCGAGATGGTCTGTGAGTGCGATGGGAAGGCACGACCCTGCGACGAAGCTACTGAGGCATGTGGTGCGGCTGGGAGGCGACACGGGGAACAGGAACAGGCATGCGCGCTGTAGCATACAGCACAGACGGCGCAGGTATAGTGCCAGCATCGGACTTGTGCTACACGGCCTGTGCACGGAAGTGCGAGGCCCGACATGCGGGACATCCGGAGCGCGATGTGCATGGTGCACGCAATTTACGCGGGGTGCCAGCAATGTGTGCGGGCGTAGCTGGCTAAATGCCCGGGAGGCGGGTTCTTGAATCGGGTTGGTGGCTGGGAGTGACGAGGGACAGAATCGGGGGCGAAACGAATCGTATAGAATCAACCACTAGATACAGAATAAATAGTAAGTGAAATAGGAGAATAAAATGGAAGATACCGTGTCTAAGATCGAGAGTGAATATAAATATAAGGGACAGATCAAGGAGACTGCGGAGGAGATGCGATGCCATCGGGGAGCTGGCTGGAGTACAAGGTAGAGCGGGTGCGCGGGACGGCAAATGGCGCGCGTGGTGAGGTAAGAAGCAAGACACGTGTGATCGTCTGAACACACACCGAAAGGCAAGGTTTCGACGCAATGCGACGGTATTACCGGTGTATGAGGGCTATTTTCGAAGGCTGCTTGGGACATGGTACCTCTGGGCGGACATGGCCGGGAAGGGAAAGTGCAGCAGGTCTTCATGGGTATATGGAAAGAACGGGGGTACCTAATTCTTATATGTTCGCCGCATCGTTGATTTTTTAAATACTCGGAGAGCCCACGCCCGTATGAGCTTTTTCACTCCGAGTTTGGACGCACATTAGATGCTAGATAATTGAATATTGAAGCGAGCTTGCGTTCGAGTTTGATTAATCCATCAATGGTCAAGCCAAATTTTGAGGAAAAGAGAGTTCATCGACCATTCAGCGATCCAGGAAATTAGAGATGGCGGTAAGACCGTAAGAGGTGCCAAAAGCCAGGGTATGCATCAGCAAACAACCTCTCGGGCCGACTGAGCCGAACACTGCTTCTTCCGAATCTGCATCTGCGCCAAATCTGCGCACTCATTCTTGTAGGATTCTCTCGTTTTGCACTTGGATTCGAGCCTACTTCTCTATTTGAGTCTTTTATCCCCTAGACTCTTCGGCTCCTGGTTTGCGGGTGCACAATGGCGCTGCCATCGCCTACCTGCTCATGCTGCCTCCCTACGCACTTTCGAAGTCGCTCACCTTACTCCGCCGCGCATTGGACGGTCGCGCTCGAGAACGGCTACGCATACAGCAGCGGGCATCGGATCCACGAGCGCCGAGATAATGCACTGCGTCGTCCTCTCGGCGTATATTCAGAACTGCGTCGTACTCTCGTCGCGTTCCCCGAAGCTGCGCAAATGCGACTTCTTGTAATAAGGAAGTTGCTGGGAAGGAATGGGTGAAGCTGCGGCTCGACGGTAGATCCCCATTTCTCTCGGCGCCTCTTTTCCTCTCGCTGACGGACGGGGATTTAGCCAGGTGTCGCGCTGCTCGAGCGTACAGCGCTTGGGCACACCCGTAAGATCGATAGGTATCCGAGCGACATGCGCGGCCCTCAACGCACTACCCACCAGTCCGAGAAGGGCGCAGTGGGTTGTGTGTAGTTCCTCCTTCGCACCAGTGATTCTTTTCCCTCATATTGACCACATTCACTCAGGCCCTGCTTCCTGTGATTTTCCTCGGACGGAGCGATGACTCTTCCGACTCGGCGTCCTCGCCGGCGCTTGTGTCCTTATTCTAATCTACGGATCCCTTCGCGCCCCACCGTTCTCATCTCCACATTCATCCCCGGATCTCGATCTCTCGTCCGCGGCCTGTCTCTTGAGAATTCCGGCTTCGTAACTGGCCCGATCTCTGGCACAGCTTCTTCGGGAGCGTGACGCGGGCGTATATCGCTGATCCTAGTCCATTGCACTCACGTCTCAGAGGCGACTCGCGGTCGCCACCACATCCTGCCGTGGGTTCTGTATTTGGGAGTCCGTGACGCCGGGGCCCGGAAGACAAGGGAAATACGGGGTGTCTGATGCTCGAGAGTACGTATACACCCCCCGCACGTTCTCCTTGTCCTCCTGTTCACTCACGACGAATCCCTCCAGGCTCCCGCCGTTGCCCGTTCCGGCGCGCGCAGGTACTCCCGCGTTCTCACACCTTGACCGATATCAATTCACGCGGAATCCCTCACAGCCCTGCGCGCCGCTAGTCTAGCGAGCACGGCTCGTACTCCCTCTCATTTGAAGCCACGTCTTTTGAGGCCACACCCACCTTAATGTCGACGCACGTCGAGCCCAAAGATATCCAAGCTGCATGCGCGCCTACCTTCTCCTCGCCTTTCCCGCACTCCGTATCCATGCGTCGCATGTCCACGCTCACCACACAAACACCCCACAATGCCTTGTTACCTCCCTGCACCCAGTTCCGTGAATCATTCCAAATGCGCGCCGTCGGCTCCTTGGGCGTCCATGATTTGCATCCGAGCCGAAGCCCTTCGTTGGCTGCGACCCGGGAAGAGGCTTCCGAGGAGGAAGTGGGGACTTTCTGGAGCTCGGGCGTACGTACGTACACAGCCCCCGCGCATCCTCCTCCTGACGATGTCTCTCCAGTCTCTCATTTCCGATGCCCTCACATACTCTTACACTTACCTAGATCAATCTACGGAATCCTTTCACGGCTCCGCCCCCTCCGTCCTCGCTCCTCCCTCCCGTCCCTCCCCGTCCCTCGATGCCATCCCACACGTATACTCTCACACGTCCAAGTTATGGCTCTATTTCGTGATTACATATGCTTCGATTTACTTTTTCGTTCTTTCGGCTACTCGCTGCAACGAGCCTTAGTATGAGTTCCAACATCTTCGGCGATCCCAATTCCTCCATGCTGTTTTTCCAGTCAGAGGACCAACGGGCCTTGCATTTTTTTCCATCCTATGCTCCAGACTATTTCCGCGTTATTTTCTTGCCCGATCTCTCGATGTCAGACAGTAAGCCACCATTCATGAAATTTGGGAACCCACTGAGGGTCTTTTTCTTCCACGTCGCTTTGGCTGTCTCCCGTGATCTCTCCCGGATCCTCGCCCACATCCACAAGCCGCTCGCGGATGAAGGCGACAATGCCGGCTGATTCAGATCCCGGTGAACCACCTTCAGTGTGGATGGCCGGAAAATCCTTGTGCCATTGGCGAACTAACGTACGCTGCTGGAATATGTGTACTAAGCCAAGGGCAGAAAGTGGCCGGCGGCCTGTCACGTATTGAGCACATGCCGCGATGTGGAATGGGAACCTACGGAGCGCGAAATAAAACACATTTGCGCCAAAGAACAGGGCGAATGCGCCATTGAGAAAGCTCCAAAAACCACCAAATGTTGACACGCCGGACAAAGGAGATGCGTCCGATGCTTCTTGCAGAAGTCGTATCGCATCAGGTTGTTCTTGATACAATGTCAGCATCGAAACATCGGGGGCGGCTGTCGCATTGGGTTGATATGTTTGCAGACCCCGGGCCTCGGCGGTGAAGGACGTCGTCAAGGGCTACGACAAACAATTCAGAGTGGAGATGGGATGTCAACTGCACATACCACCGAGATCCCCCATGATCGAGAAAGAATCTGCCTCTGGGTCCACGTTAGGTATCCGAATACGTGCGAGCCGTGCAGCATGGGAATCCAATCATTCTCACGGGTGATATATGGCGATTTTGGAATACCGTCGACCGCTAAGGGAACCACCTTGAAAGCGATGCCTGGGCTGAAGGTGGCAGTAATGACAATCGTAGTAGTTTTTGACCATTCATAAGGACCTGGATAAGCATAACAATCTCACGCGGGATATCTTTGTCAAAATTATAGGACAAACACGCAAGAATGCAGTCCCCATCCATCCACGTCGCTGAGCAATCCCCCGTTCCATCTTGAACCCCCATTACCCCAGTAAGGAGTGCGGAATGATTGACCGAGGCACTGCTCAGCACAAAGGGTCTCTATAACTGAATTGATTTTTTTGTTGTAGTCAGTAAAATAGCGAGTCACGCACAAGGAAAAAGTGGCTTTCCCCGGAGCGTCCCCGACCTCAATGTCCTGGAGATGGGCAATGCTTCTTACGTATATCTGGGCCCGCAGTGGAACGAGGACGATCACATAGAGCGCAAATACGGGGACTCCCAAAACAATACCACTCAAAACGAGAGCTCTTGCGAGGATAATGATCTTGGACTCGGCCCTGTTGCGAATCCCGAGGCAAAATTGTCACCTGATAGATATGGATAGATATGGGCTCACCTCACGAGAGGTTGGGTTATGGATCTATTGAGGAGAATGCTTAAGGGCGTGTACGGAGGCTTAACTTGCTTGCAGCCTCCCAAGAACGCCAATGGTTGGCGCAAAACTCTTGTCGATGATTTCAGGATCGTGGCGACGCGGAATATTATTGAGAATATCAGCCCAGCCAGGAGTGGAACGAAGAAGAGGCCAACGTGGGACATAGATAGGGCAATATAGCACATTACTATCCGAAATCAGCTCTTCGGGATTGGACGATGACCAAGGTTCTCACCCCCAAGTTCAATAATCACCAGGGTCACATCAACGATACCGAGACTGGCAGTAGGCCATTGAAACACACTAGCAGATGTGAGCGTTGGGGCCTGGAAAGAGCTGACTTAGACTTACGCGAGCGTGTGATGGAGCAAGATGACGGTCAAGGTCAAGAACAAGTAGGTTGCCAACGGTCCATTCGGGTCCTCAAGTCTGGAGGATGGTGCACAGCATATGATAGGGCCGATTGCCTCCACGAAGATCAGGCGTATATTCCACACCCTGAAAGTGGTATTGAAGAAAATGGTGGAAAGGGGCATCTTCGAGCACAAATTGATTGCTCCCCAAGGTGGCTGGGGGTTAAATACTACCAAATCAGATCGTCGACGAATGCATTAGACATGTGTGCAACACAGCTGGCGACGCCTATTCTGGGTGTGGGAGCGACATAGACACAGACCAAAACTCAAGTACTATGGATTAGCGGCACCACCACATACCGTGATTCTTCTTGCCATCCTTAACTCCGTTACGCAAATGCTTCTGAAGCTGTTCGACGGTTCATTTCGAGTTCCTCAAGTCCTCACCCTCGGATCACCAAGAATCCATATTTCCCTGCCGCGTTTATTCTTGACTCTGATTCAAATGCGGGACTGGATCGTTTCATCTTCATCCAACAGTACATGGCGGAGTGATATATCGCCGACTCTCATGAGACATGCCGTGTTATATCCAGAGCTCTCGTTGAGAGATGGATCTGATACATCATCTGAGAGACGCTGACCTTTTGGGTAGGCAGTGCCTATATTTATCTGCCGCTGTCAGCGCATGGGAGCTCGCCGTTCACGACGGCATCAAGCGTGTCTATCACTATTTGCCAAAATCCTCAGGTGGCGAGCCGACAAATATCCTAATCAGGTAGTCCACCTATTTTGGCAGAGTCCGCGCCATTCTCGTCACATCGTTACTTCGCTTAGCGCTGCGAAAGTTCGTAACTTTGATGGGAATTCGTGAAAGTTTGTGAGTTTGATGGCTTTCTGTGAAAGTTTGTGAGTTGGTATTCCAACCTTGTCAAACGGCGATTCCTCGGCACATCAACAGCTTGCCGAGGTTGGCCGGTTAGGTTCCGGTTAGCTGGTTAGGGGTTGGAGGTTAGAAGTTTGGGTTAGGGGGTTACGGTTAGAGGTTAGAGGTTAGATGTTAGGGTTAGAGGTTAGTGTTAGGCCAGGGTATCAATATAAAAAAACGGGGGAGAAGGAAATGATGGCCAGATTGATGCGTCTGATTTGTGTGGTTTGTTCACCTCACGAACTTTCCTGGGAATTCACCAAACTGACGAAGTTTCAGAGGTTGCCATCAAAGTGACGAACTTTCGCGAGTTTAAGCGAAGTAACGAAGTGACGAGGGTGACTACTACCCATTTTGGCAGCAAATGCGCCGCGCAACTCTGCCCCAGGTGCACCACAAATCGGGGCATACATGCTTATCATACGGATCTACATTATGGGTACAAATAGCAGGATTTTCGGCAGCCGATAATACAAAATGTGCTATTTTCACCCGAAACCCGCACCCCGCACCGCTGCAGGCGAAAAATTGTGAATTTTTGGCGCCCACTGCTACTGGAGGTCCTGGGCTGGTCTTGCACCAGCACCCGGCAGTCTCGCGCCATCCACAACAGCTGGGGCCATCTGCCTCCCTCTGTCACGGATCTCCGAAGCTCCCGCTCATGCAACAGTTGGTAGTGTTGGATGCGCGGCTCTAGGACACACACATGCAGCTGTGAAGCCCAGGATAACTCGTATATGTACGGCACGCTGTGGGGCTCGCACGTGCACTGGATGCGTCCCATGGTGGCGTTGCGTACACGCGAGCACAGATACTCGCATGCGCATGCTATCTGTGGTGGGCGCAGTAGTGGCAGGCCCCGACGCCGCCAAATGCACGGCCCCTAAACCGTATGCATTAGATGCTGAGGTCGGGTCGAAAGGAGCTTCAAATGTGGAATGCAGATGCCACGTGTCGGACTCGCTATGTTTTGAAACCATGTCAGCACGGCAAGCAACGAAAAAAGGGCAATTTCACACGACAAGCGCATCAGTCACAGCGGCCCCATAGGGTGGTAAGACCCAGCGCATCGTGTCGACACCGTGGAGGCTGTGAAGCGTGCCAAAGATAGGGGGAGGGGGATGGCATGCCGCAGCGAAAGATAGAGCGATGTGATGCACCTAGGCGCACAAATACCATCTCCTTTATTGGAATTAGAGCCTTGCTTGGGCGGCACAAGTTGTGCCAGAGTCGGAAAGAGTTGAATGCCATGCATGGAGTCCATGGTCAGGAAGGCGACACTTGGTTTGAAGAATATCCGGAGCACTTGAGCCGATTGAGGTGCAAAATGTACGATGATAAGTGAGCTCCGAACCTAGGATGGAAACTAACAGAAATAGCCAAAACAAAATACTACAACCAAAGAATCGGATGGAACAGACGAATCTAATCCCAAACAACCAATAGTGTGTAGCAAGTGCAGTGTAACATTCGTTCCAGAGGTACCAGACGAGTGTCAGTCCTGATTCAGAGCCTTGTAAAGGTTGATCGGGAGAAAGTTTAATTCAAGAAGTTGTCGTAAGATGTAGCAAGTGTTTGTTATGTACAAAACTAAGAGATCCAAAGGGATATCTGTTTCGGACACCAAGACTTGAGTCGGTTATGACCGACTAGATCGATAGAAACTGAGGATCCAAAAGGATTCTGAAGTTTCCAACGCAAACAACACAAATAGAGTTTATTGGAATGAAGGGAACCATGAGGTTCACCAATATTCCAAAGCGAAACTGAAAGTTCCGCAAATTTTTAACGAAGATGGTGGTGGCTCCAGACAACAAGATAACAAGACAGGCGATTCCAAATGATTCCCAACCGATTCCCGACGATTCAAGGTCCAAGACCAGCGATTCTATACGATTCAAGACCCAAGGCCAGTGATTCAATACAATTTCCAACGATTCAAGACCCAAGGCCAGTGATTCAATACAATTCCAACGATTCAATACAATTCAAGAGCCACACTCAGACGTTTTATACAATCCAACAAACTGTGATATTCCAACTCCTACAAACTGACGTTGGTAGGTGTCCAAAGATTGACTAAAAGTTTCCCTTGAGTGTAAGCTAGGCTCACTAGTTGGGGGAAACTCTGTCCTCCACCCTAGAAACACCTCTAGCTACTTATACAATCCAAAATATGACTATGACAATGAAAGAATTAAGTAAAAGGTCTGTTTATCCGCCTTGCAATCCGTGTATCCATCTTGGCAATTAAAATATAATGCATCCTATTGGTCGGGAGCACTTAGCACGCCATTCTGGGTATATTCCGACCATTCCTTGGTAATATTATGCACATGGTGGATTGATGGCAGCTTAGACATCAACCACCATGTAGCCCTTTTGCAATGTAACTTGCTTTTTGAGAGTATCTCTCGAAGATCTTCATGGAAACTAGAGTCTCCAGCCATGTAGGCTTCGAATGATACCCCACATCGAGTGTGGATTCAGGATGGATACTCCAGAATGCTCCTATCACCCAAAGGGGAAGTCCTGGGAACTCCGGGATCAACGATCATGGGTCCCCTTTGCTTACTATCCCACTCTGATGTCCATTGTCGAGTAACCGATGCTTCGGCTACAACTGAAACACCGCCTCTGGTGCCTCTCACGTCACCTGGATCGACGCGAACACGTCGATACTCCCAAATAGATAACCACATAGTTGCTTGTCACTCTGGTCCTCGAGGTTTCGGTATTGAAACTACCGAAACTACCGATACCAACGAAATACCCTCTGGTTTAGTTGGGCCACACAATCTCATACACATTTCAGAGCGAGAACATGTCAGAAACACCTCTGGCTTCCACCAGGGCATTTTCCCGTTGCTCTTGTGATGCTGGCCACAGGCCAGCTACTTCGGGTTCTTAGTACTGCCTCTAGTAGATAATACAATAGGCATGAACTACACATTTGAAAAGCGAAAAATATAGCATTTTCTTAGGTGTGTTCATTCACTGCTTATCAACAAGACAAAAGATGAAGGAGAAAGGGAAGAAGAATTGACGTGGCATGCCATCAACACAACAAGCGTGACTCGGGTCACTCGGGTCACTACCGTAGACCTGATGAGCATACCTACTTTTCCTTCATTTTGCCTTCCACCTCATGTACCAAAAAATGTGAACAGGCAAAGGTTCATAGAATTACAAACCAAATTTTTCTATGAAATATTGAAATGGTGCGTATTCAGTTGGATGAGGATCCAGAAAACTGCGAAATTTCATGGCATTCCAGCTGCCAATTCTTCGAAACACCGTCATTTTGAGGCAGTGCAAGGCGAACCAAATCATTTGACAGAATACTGGAGTCATGACATGAAACTCGTATGAGGATCCTGAAAACCTTGACATTTTTCGACATTAGCCTCTTCATTTCACCAGATCCCGGTCATTTTTAGAAAGCAAAAGGCGAACCGATGAATATCCTGTACAAAATTTTACGACTGTCAAACAGGATGGCAAATGAGAATGGAAAGAGCGCGAATCACTGAATATGCTGAATACCTACAGGAGATGCTGTCGGATAATTCGGGAAAATTACCAGTAGGTACAAGCATATCTAAGGAAAAGCATATTAAAAATTCAGAGGGAAAGACTGAGTTTTGCGCGAAGGAGAAAATGCCGAGTTGCATCAGTAGCAATCACGGTTACCCAAAACAGCAAGTCTAGCCATACACTTGGAAATGTCTGAGCCCGAAGTGAAAACTTCGGCGCACAATCCTTCCATACTCGAAACTCAATGTCAAATGAAATACAATCAGTACTTTGAATGAACTCTACCCTCCATTGCCTTCCACTGAATTTGAAACCAAGTTTTTTTTCCAAGTAGTTGCGATTACATGACCGGATTCAATATTTGGGGTCGAAGTGCAGACTATGGATTTGAGGCAGAGTCTGGAATTGGACAGTTCAAAGGATTATATTGGTGGCTACAGTGTGGCTACATATGAGGCTGAAATACAGTACGATAGGAAACACATTGAAACTACAAATCAGGAAACAAGTTATTGGTAAGGACGATGCGAAGGAGTTATTGAGCGAGTACGCCGCGAGAAAAGTGGTCAAACGCGATAAAGGAGCGAAAGACAGTACCAGAAAGCCCGGAACGAGTGCACAGAGCTGTCGACGGTGCTAGAGAGCAGCAGGAAGGACAGAAACCCAGTGCAGAGCCGCGGGCAGGAACGACGGGATGGCGCGAGGTGGCCAGCGAATTGGCGCGCCAAGAAAAGAAGGGCTAATACCCAAGGGACCATAGAAGACGTCTACAACGTGTGGCCAGTTGCACGGGCTGCTAGAGGGCGGCGGGAGCACGGGGGCAGAGACGGCAGCGATGTGCAGCGGGGCAGGCAGGATTACAGTGCCAACGGCGGTGAGAGCCGATGGGAAAGGAACCCTGGAAGCCGTCCATGATGCGTGCCGAGCAGCATGGGGTGATGACGGGTGGAGGGAAGCAGCGGGGGGCACAGGGCGGGAATGGCCGCGTGCACGGCGCGGCGAGTGGAATTGCAAGCCAAGAGCAGCAGGAAGCCATATGCAATCAGTCACTTAAGGTGTTCACGAGGTGCGCCGGGCCGCCAGCATGGCTGGAGAGCGGTGGGAAGCGGTGCGAGGGCGGGGGCGGGAACGGCAGCGTGCCAGGGGCAAAGGGCAGAGGTATGACGCCTAGGAGGGCGGGAGGTAATAGGCGACAGGTCTTTGAAGATATCTACAATGCACCCCCAGTCATGTTGGGTGCTGGAGGACGGCGGGAAGCGGTGGGAGCATGGGAGCGGGAAAAGCGGTGTGCGGGGCGATGGGCGGGTCTACAGTGCCAAAGAGTGCGGGAGACATTGGGGTCATCTTAGATGTCTACGATGCACCCCCAGTCGCAGTGGGTGCTGGAGGACGGGGGGAAGAGGCGGAACCGCAGGGGCGGGAACGGCGTACGTGGCGCGCGGGCAATGTATGCTACCATCTATAAACATTTAAACAGGTTTTTTTAAGTGTTTATTGTCGTTTCTGTTGAGTTCAGCCCAAAGCATAGAGGGAAACGATCGACTGATTAGCCTGTTTGCGATGCAACCATTCGAGCCATCTGATGGCTGTTTGGCAAATGGGATGTCAGATGGTGGAGGTGATAGGATATCAGATAATTGAGGAGCTCGCAGTCCTTGCTCGTCGGGAAGAGAAGAACCAGGGACATAATCTGACGTTTAAGAGTTGATACCAGCGCTCGGAATGATTTGTTGAATTAGGAAGGGCAATATATCACTAGATGGGAGTTCATTCAGAGTGTGCTGATCAATAGCTATGTCTGCATGAAAGTGGTTGTGGATCTTGAGCCAACGAAGCGTGTTCTGGACCTTCTCTTTACGCACGATTAAAGGCTTTGCCTTGTCCTTCAGCCATTCAGGAGTTGGAGGTTTAGAACCAACGAATATAACACATATGGGGGTGATCACATCGGCGATGGGAGGGGGTAGTGTTTTGGCAATGGCGGTCGGTTTCTGGGGATAAATAATTATGTGACCATGTACAGCACGCTGTGAGATTGGGACGCTGGTCTCAGAATCGTCATCACGGAGCTGTATTATCCAGCACTTAGCTCGGCACAGGGATATCATGGCCTCCTTTACAACCGTTAAATCTTTCAACTCTGGTGGGACCGGTCCGAGATAACTGTGATTGGCGGTCGAGAGTGCCGGTACTTTATTGGCCTTAAGGTCTCAATAACATCGTCGGCACACTACGAGTACGGGGCAAGAGACTCAGGGTCAGATTCCAAGGCATCCACTGCGTTCCGACCCCTTGTAGACAGAGGGTCTGTCTACCCCTGTAGATGAAGGGTAGGCAGACCTGTTTGCCTACCTGTGTCTATATCATGTAGACACAGTTGGTCTACATTTGTCGACGTCGGTCTACATCGGTCCACGTACGTAGACCGACATAGACCGATGTCAACGCACTTGGACCGATGTAGACGAATGTGGGAAAATACTAAATTTAGTGCTCACCAATAAAACAGTGGGAGGATGGTCATGAGCTGACTGATCCAGTAGAATAAGAAGATCTGCATTATGAAATTGAGGAGG
Source organism: Mycena leptocephala (assembly GCA_029378395.1). Lineage (NCBI taxonomy): Eukaryota > Fungi > Basidiomycota > Agaricomycetes > Agaricales > Mycenaceae > Mycena > Mycena leptocephala. The sequence goes on along the minus strand of JARJLF010000847.1, from coordinate 16,564 downwards.
TGTGTCTACATGCGTCTACAGTGCTGATGCACGTAGACATACGTAGCCGACACCGCGTAGCCAGATGTAGCTGCTGTGGAAGAGAAAGCTTGTCCTGAGGTGGACAAAGGGAGTGTCTAGGTCGTGCAAGTGACAACGCCGAGTCGTACAGCAAGAAATATAATAACTGCTGGAGAATAATCAAACTAGCGGTAGACTGTAATGGGGAGTGAATAAAATAGGAAACTTAGCTCAAACAGACTCTAATGAGGGTGGATTCGGTCGAAGATGCGCCGAAAGTCTTGTATACGTGGTGGTATGAGACAAAGGAGAGATGATCCGTGATCCATAAACAAACAAATATCAAAACGATGTAAGTACGAGAGTCCGTGGGTGGAAAGCCGCAGCTAAAGTCAACCCAACTCCAGCAGTCCGGGAACAACGCAAAGACGATATAGGGAGACTCGCTGCCCTGCAACAGCGTTGAGGATGGGTGCCCAATCCACCTCGAAGTCAATCCCCGGTGTAGTCCGAGATGCCCGAAGTGGTTCAACCAGTTGCGTTGGCGGTACGTAGCAAATAAAAAATGAAACGTCTGTGTAGAATCAAAGTAGGTAAGTGCAAAAATGTGTAGTGAGGTTCAAAAGCTTAATGAGAGGTATTTTGGGTGTGATCCGGAAATATATCTCGAAATAACATTGAACTTGACTTGGCTGTGCAACGAGAGGAATCTTGTTGGCGTAGCTGCCAAAGGAATATAAAATGCTGAGAGGAGATAAAATGTGTTCAGGAATGAAATGAGCAAGAAGGATGTGATGGAAGAATAAAACAAAAACTCGACGCATTATGTCTTCATGTTTGGTTGACGCGTGCTATCGGCCCGAGACCCGAAGGCGATGAGCGCGTCGAGTCGCACTTCCACACCGCACGTACACCGATATCACGGTGTACAGATACATAGCCGGACGTAGCCGAAGATCAACACAGGTCAACACATGTCGCAGCACGTAGAACAATGTACACCTGGGTGCGTCTACATAGGGTGGGAACGCAGTGATCGGTTTCGATCAACAGACTGGAATATGGGGAATTTTCCATGGGCATGGGAGGTTCTGGATTGTTGTGATTTGGCAAGCAGTACGAAGCCCGAATGGAGTTGGACGAGTACCACATGGCAATGGAGCGGGAGCGGGAACAGAAGCATGCGGACCCGAACGGAGTCGGATCAGTACCGCATGGTCAGAGAGCGGGAGCGGGAACGCAACCATGCGTACCCGAGCAGACGCTGTGCAAATGCTGTGCAGAGCGGATCCGAATATGGATAGAAGGTTGAGAGCGTAAGCCGCTTAGACGAGCGGATATCTTAGAATAGGAATCGGACTCCCATATTATGCTCACCGACTATCTCAATATGGCGAACGGACTTTATGGTTTATGCAATACCTATGACACATCTTGTAGTATATAAGTAGCTGGACTCTAGACGAATAAATCAGTTCGATCTTCCTCAATTACATCGTTCTCAAACGGCGCCTCCTGCCCCTCTGCGCACCACCCATAGACCCTTTTCTCTCAACATGGATATCACGGGTCGAGCCAAGGTTTTGAAATAGGTTTTCGATCCGGCGAGGTCGAGTCATCTTCAGAATCTACTTCCATTTCCGAGTCATCTGGGCCAGCATGGTCAGGTCGTTTCAACAGATCAATGTCGAGTCTTCAAGCGTGATCGTTTTCTTGTCCGCAATAGGACGTAATTCATTACAACTCCCACAAGCAAACGTGGCTAGATTCTCAGCAGAAATCTGGAGGTTAAAATCACGGATCAGTCTCTGTTTAAGACGATCAGGTATCACTTGCGGCCACTCAGCGCGTAACCGTTTGATTTCAGTTAGGGCTTCGACCCGTCCTTCCCGTCAGATGGCCGTCTTTTGCAACGGACGGGGCTCACCCGTCCGTCAGGGCCCAAGCCAAGAGGTCCTGACGGACGGGTGCCGTCCGTCATACCCGTTACGGCCGTCGACGGGTAATTTTAGTTTTAATTTTAATCTTTGGTGCCTTTGGCCTCTCTAGTAAGGCCAGAAATTGTATGTGGAAGCTGAACATGTATGGTGAGCCAGAAAATGTTTCTTAGACGCCTCCGTGCCACTCACAAGCGTGCTTTGACAAACATTCACGATATCGTTCAGCCTTTATAGTACATAAGCTTGCGCGGCAGAACTCGCATCCATTGGAAAAACTCTCTCGAGGGACGCGACTGCATGCGTCTGGGCATTGGCATTCTATCTCATAAAATGGAGCCTAGACTTACTGGTGGTGCATGGAATTTCTCGCACGAGCAGATGCCATTTATGGAAGTTGTGGCGGCGGCCCGGGCATACAACCGACGTCTTCAAATGGCTCAGGAATGCTGGTGAGGGTACAGTAATCCTCCAGTTCACTTTTAGAACTGCGTCGCAGGTCTCCAGGGCACAGTATTGTGCAGGAATAGTGAATTTCAGTGTTAATCCGGTGGGACCCGTCAACCCGTCGACGGACGGGTACGGGTGCACCCGTTGACGGGCCCACCCGTCCGGCACCCGTCCGTCAGAGAAGAGGATCTCATGTCGTGTCGTACGGGTACCGACCCGTCGTGACGGGACCCGTACCCGTCAGCGACGGGGACGGGTCGAAGCCCTAATTTCAGTGCGACGTGCACGACGCGCTGATCCCATTATGGATGGTTCATCCTCGCTGCACTTTCCGTAGTCCAGGCGATCAAGGAAGGATTGAAGGTGGTGACGGAGTTTGCGGAGGTTATCCGTATCTGCGTAAGTTACATCGTGCATATCCAGTAGGCGCTTCAGAAGCTGAGCTGCTAGAATGGGGGCTATTTGGCGCATAATGTGCATCTGTAATCGCGTAGACGGGTCGTCGGAGCCAGATGTAACATGGGAATCACTTTGTAAGCTGATGGCGGAACAAGCAAGAGAAGACGGTAATTCACGTGTGCAGAAACCCATTGCAATATGAGTCGCTATAGAATCACGCAGGACCTTTGAATTTGCATTTTCCGGCACTTCCAATCCGTGCACAAAGGCCAAGGATAACAATGTACCGTTGGGCAGAGTGTCCAAGTCAACGAAGATAGATTTGGCAGTTTGTGTAGTGGTATGTTCGGTGACTAGGATTTTACGCTGTGCACTGAGTTGCATAACAAGATTAGATTTAGATTTATTGGCCAAACCTAAAGATTCAGCTACTAAGGCCGCGTGGGTGTCAGGGAATCGTTCAGGAGAAGACGACAAGAGGACGCTGAGTACATGGTAAGACATCGCTTGTTGGGACGCAAATACCCCACGAGTAGGCGTACACTGACACTTCCGGGTCACAGACGAAGGTTGGGATGACTCACACGTTCCAGCACAAGATCCTGCAATTAGATGAGATATAATTGCATGGCGGGCCCCTCTCACGGTCAAAGTGGGCGTGACAGTAATATGGTGAGCCTTGACTATTTTGACTAATTCTGACGGTTCAGCAGTGAAGATGTTTTGAGACAGGACAGGGGATAAGAGCAACGAAGTCAGGATGTCATCTGATGGTATAGCATTTGCAGGTACATGGGAAGGCTGTAAAGTGGATGAAGATTGACGTGTTGTGTATGGTTTGAATGCAGAGCTGCGAGATACGGAAAGAGTAACACAGGGGTCCAGAGTTTCAGAGTTATTTTCAGAGTTAACAAACAATATGTTCCCGGATGGGAGTCCAGGAACGTGCGACGCTGGATAGATGTATCAGTGCCAGCGATATTAATATGGGGAAAGGCTTACCATCCCCGATGCAACCCACAACAGGAGGAACCATCGCCGGTTGGGAATAGCGTGAGATTTGTGGCATTTGTTCATGTCCGTCTGAATGAGAATTATGCAAAAAGTCTTGTCAAGTTGTCCTGTCCCCCTTCTAGGTATAAGCATGACAACACAAAGATCAGGCCAAATAATAGTAACCCTTGACGGAAACCGGAGTTCTGAGCAGGTAAACCATTTAATGGATGCTAATGGTCCAGTTTTTCCAGAAAAATTGGGGGGAGAGACTTGAAAAACGCCGTTGAACTGTGCAACCCGGAGACCTGAATTGAAAATTTCTTTTAACCCACTGTCAGAACCTCTACAAGTTCAAGCCACAAAGTTGAACCAGTAACCCAGTTACCAGTCCAAAGCAGACACAAGGTCAGAAGCCAGAGAAGCGGTCACAGAAAAATTGTTCAAGAACCTAGACACATGTCGCCAACATCGCATGAAACATCAGGAGCCCAGAGGCTTAGGGTTGTGTACGGAGCTTAGAATCAATTACTCATTCCAGAGAAACACGGCAGGTTCAAGTTGTGCAGCATGGCCGTTGAACCCAGTGACAGCACATCACAGTAGCCAGAGGACATGGAGGGAGCAATACAGCATGCGAGGTACTGTTCGACCACAAGTTCAAGTTAAAATTTTACCCGAGAAGGCCGAGGAATATTATTTCGATTTATGGTGCACATCACGAATCTTCCAGTGGTGTGACCTGTGACTGAACTTGTGGTTGAACTGGTACAGTACAATGTACACGTATGCTGCTGCCTCTGTTAGACTTGAAGCAGAGTCGAAAGCAAGGAGTGTGGGCTGAGCCAACTCGAATGAGTTTCTATGCCCTCGTGAGGCACGATCGTTGGGCCTAGAATGAGGTTTATGATCGACGGCCTGCTGACGTGAGCAGATCCTTCTGCTCTCCGCCATCATCCGCGCAATCCGAAGGCCTTTGCCTTTGCCTCCAGCTCGGGCAGCCTGGGATTTGGATTCATTTTCTTGCTCTTTGTGGCCACACTCTCATTATCCTCTAGACTCAATCTCACTGAAACTTCAAAATATTGACCACCCCTATCTCTTGCTGGACCTGGTAAATTGGGCGAGAAGAGCGTCAGATGGGGTCAGGATGGGTGCAACTAGCTGCGTTATTGTGCCTCTTTGTCGAGCAATACTCACTATGTCCGTTTCTAAGGTTCTGCACCTTCCGCTTTTCAAGCCAGCCCAAGTCAGCTCGCGATGCGTCGTATCCTCCTAGTCTTGGGGGATCGCTCTTTCGAAGGAGACAATGGTTTTGGCTTTGAATCAGCTGTGTCTCAGTCCCTCCAACCTGAATAATACTCATTAATGCTCCCTGATTCATACCGCTCACCCTGCTTCGAGTATTCAATCCTTTAACCACCCATTCTTCCATCCATTTACTATACATCCCTTCCTGAACATCCATCCATTCACTTTACATATTCCCCACTGTACAACACACTCAGTGTTTCACGCGAATAACGCACCCCCGCACAGTCAGTTCATCACGCGAATAACGCACCCTCCGCACACTCAGTGCTTCATGCGAATAACGCACCCCTGCACATTCAGTGCTTCACGCGAATAACGCACCGCACACTCAGTGCTTCACGCGAATAACGCACCCCCGCACACTCAGTGCATCACGCGAATAACGCACCCCCGCACATTCAGTGCATCACGCGAATAAGAGATCTTTCTGCTCTCCGCCATCATCAGCGCCATCCGAAGACCTTTGCCTTTACCTCCAGCTCGGGCATCCTTGGATTTGGATTCTTTTTCCTTCTCTTTGTCACTACACTCTCATTATTCTCTAGTCTCAGACTCTCAATCTCACTAAACATTCAAATATTGATCACCCTTATCTTTTACTGGACCTGTCAAATTTGGGCGAGAAGAGGGTCAGATGGGGTCAGGATGGGTGCAACCAGCTGCGTTATTATGCCTCTTTATCGAGAAGTACTCACTGTGTCCGTTTCTAAGGTTCTGCTTTTGTGCCGGAAACGTTGCAGCCAGTGGAGTCAGCTTGCGATGCGTCGTATCCTCCTAGTCTTGGGGGATCGCAATTTCGAAGGAGACAATGTTCTTGGGATTGAATCAGCTGTGTCTTGGTCCCTTTAACCTGAACCATACTCATCAATGCTCCTTGATTTTCACAGCGCACTTTTAACCACCCATATTTTGTCGTCACATATGTTCGACATTACTCCTCCGCACTTTACACACATCCATTCATTTTCCATCCTCCCCACTACCCCACGCACTCAACGCTTTCATGTAAATAACACACCCACCCGCACATTCAGTGCTTTCACGCGAATAACGCACCCCCCGCACATTCAGTGCTTTCACGCGAATAACGCACCCCCCGCACAGTCAGTGCTTCACGCGAATAACGCACCCCTGCACAGTCAGTGCTTCACGCGAATAACGCACCTCCCGCACATTCAGTGCTTCACGCGAATAACGCACCCTGGCACACTCAGTGTCTTTCATGTGAATAAGGCACCCCCCCCGCACATTCAGTGCTTCACGCGAATAACGCACCCTCCTGCACAGTCAGTGCTTCACGCGAATAACACATCCCCCTGCACATTCAGTGCTTCACGCGAATAACGCACCCTGGCACACTCAGTGTCTTTCACGCGAATAACGCACCCCCCCACACAGTCAGTGCTTCACGCGAATAACACACCCCCCGCACATTCAGTGCTTCACGCGAATAACGCACCCCCCGCACATTCAGTGCTTCACGCAAATAACGCACCCCCCGCACATTCAGTGCTTCACGCAAATAACGCACCCTGGCACACACTCAGTGTCTTTCACCTGCTCGTTGTACATTATAAATTGAGTTACTTTCCTTTGTCTCCTTTGATTCCCTTACTGAAGATTTGTTTCGAGCCACCACAGACCTGGGGCCTCCCTTATCTCGGAGTACTATATTTCGACCAGGCTCAGGCATTTAAATTCGCTGATAAATGTGAACAATGCATTACCGAGCGCATTAAACGATCAATACTGTCTCATACTTTTCATTCAGTGAGTTATTACTACCGTCTGGTATTTGATTATTCGCCGCCAGATATTACCGTTTACAGAGGGTTTACCTTTTATACGGTGCGAGATCATCCTTGAGGTTTCTGATTACTTGTTGGCCAGGTATCCCTTTTTGCAACGGAGGTACATTCAATCTGGTCCTCGCGCTGCAGACTTCCCACATGCACATTATGCACCCTCACCTGTCTTGAGCCCTTTTCGTGCTCTGACACCTCCCATGCCCACCCCTTGCCGGTACCTCACACAAATACCGCAACCCGTCACACGAATAGCCTTAAACGCATCTTGCCGCACCTCCTGCAAATATTGCACCTAAGCATATCTCACGCGAATAATGCACATGAGCACACCTTGCGGCACCGCACGCAAATAACGAATTTTCAGACTAACCTAGAAAGATCGGTTCTATTGTGTTCGTCCCGAGGATAATGGGGAAAAAATAAAATTGTGGTGTATTTCAGCTAAGTCAACCTTGTTGTTCATTCGAGTGAATACTACTTACGAGCCTTCTTTTCAGTCTCGCGGGTTTTACTCATGTCCAAATCTTGAAAACTGGCAGCCCTGCTCTCCTGCGGCCACGAGGCGAGTTCTGCAAGGAACTAATAGCTCTGACTATCTGTATCTCCAGGGATATCTACCTATGGTACAGTGGATTTTCGCCTCTTGTTCGCCCTATGGCACTGCACCCCATTCATGCGAATCACGCACTGCACACAAATCACACATGCAGGTTCATTCAGAGTTGATCACGCTAATTACACATCTCCCGCGCTCATTCAGAGTTTCCTACACAAACCACAAACATCGCACCAACCTCACATGTCCATCCAGAGGCTCACCCGAATCTCGCCTCATTCCGTGAGAATCAACTTCGAACCCCCGTCAATATTATATCTTCAGTGACTGCAGTCCGAAGAGGGTTCGCAGATCTACTGCGTTGAATCGAAGCTACGTGATTACCTCCTTGCTTTGTATTACTCCTTACACATTGCTCAGGTATTTTGCGTCACATCAATTTTGCCTCTCGCCGAACGCGGCACATGGGTGCCTAGATCGGGGGAGCTCGGCTTCAGGCTCATAGCTTCATCTTCATGAGGGCCAGGGTGGGCGGGGAAAAAGAATCCAAATCCAAGGATGCCCGAGCTGGAGGTAAAGGCAAAGGTCTTCGGATGGCGCTGATGATGGCGGAGAGCAGAAAGATCTGCTCACGTCAGCAAGCCGTCGATCATAAACCTCATTCTAGGCCCAACGATCGTGCCTCACGAGGGCATAGAAACTCATTTATGAACTCCTTAAGCTGACGTGACCATGGTCATGTATGAATGAATGTTGGGAACGGGAGAAATCCCTGGCGCCAATGGGACGACAGGGATAGCCGTGCATCACGCGAATAACGCACCCCCGCACATTCAGTGCTTCACGCGAATAACGCACCCTCCACACATTCAGTGCTTCACGCGAATAACGCACCCTCCGCACATTCAGTGCTTCACGCGAATAACGCACCCTCCACACATTCAGTGCTTCACGCGAATAACGCACCCCCGCACATTCAGTGCTTTCACTTGATCGTCATGCATTATAAAATTGAGTTACCTTCTCTCGTCTCCCCCAGTTCCCTCACTAAAGATTTGCTTCGAGCCACCACAGACCTGCCTCGCCTATCTATATATGGACCACAAGCGTATAACCGACAAGCACTGTCTAGTATTTTTTCATCCGGTGAGTTACTATCATTGTTTGGTATCTGATTATTCGTCGCCTAGATATTACCGGCCACAGGGGGTTTACCTTTTATACGGTGCGAGATCATCCTTGGGTTTCTGATTATTTTTTCGCCAGGTGTCAGCACACCTTCACGCGAATAACGCACCCCGCACATTCAGTGCTCCTCATGCGAATCACGCACCCTGGCAGACTTGGTGTCTTGCACCCGCTTGTGTCCTGCATTATGAAAGCTGTCACCAGATGCCACATTCACTCGTCACATACTTTTCATTCGAGGATTTCTGGCTTTGATATCATTATATGGTGCGTGATATTTTCTAGCGTTTCTGATTGTTGGTTTGCCAGGTATCCCTTGTAGAGGAGGTACACGGACCTCGCACATGCACCCCTCGCCTGTCTCAAGCCGTTTTGTGCTCTGACACCTCTCATGCCAATCAAGCAAACATCGACTTGGCGATACCTCACGCGAATATCGCAACTACTCACATTACGCGAATATCGCATACCAGTGTATCTCGCTGCACGTCTGGCGGATAATTCATTATTTTCAGACTCACCTTCGGAAGATCAGTTCTATTGTGTTCATCCCGCGCATGACGGAGGATTGTTGTTTATTGCAGCTAAGTCCACCTTTCTGTTCATTCGAGTGTATACCACTTACGAACTCTACTTTTAGTCTCGCATTTTTCACTCGTGTCCGAAACTCGAAACTCGGCAACTGGCAGTCTTTTATTAATCTGAATATGTGTATTTCCGCGGGATATCGACCTAGGCGAACCGTTCACCCCATGATAACCACACGCACAGGCTCATCAAGAATTCCTCACGGGAATTATTCAATTATGCATCTCCTGCGCTCATTCAGAGTTTGCCACACGGCTCGTACCAACCTCACATGCCCATGCAGAGGCTAATTAATCTTGTCTAGCCAAAATTCGACCAGTCCCTGGTGTTTTCCTTTGCCAGATATGTCTTACTCCTCACATTTAGGAGAACCGGCTTCAAGTCTTGTTGATATCCTGGTCGGATTTATGGATCCTGTGTTGAGTCGAAGCTACGTTATCCAGTCTTTGCGTTGCATTCCTCCTTACACTTTGCTCAGGTATTTTCCGTCACATCGATATTGCCTCTCGCCGAACGCGGCACATGGGTGCCTAGAACGGGGGAGCTCGGCTTCAGGCTGACGGCATCCCCGCTGCGTCGCTCTGCTCCTAAGGTATGGGTATCAGCGCTGCCGCCAGTCCCTCAGCCTTGGTGGAGCCATCCGCCGGTCATCCCTGTCGTCCCATTGGCGCCAGGGATTTCTCCCATCTCCGACAGCAATTCATTCATTCACTCATACATGATCATGGTCACGTCAGCTCGAGGAGTTCATAAATGAGTTTCTATGCCCTCGTGAGGCACGATCGTTGGGCCTAGAATGAGGTTTATGATCGACGGCCTGCTGACGTGAGCAGATCCTTCTGCTCTCCGCCATCATCCGCGCAATCCGAAGGCCTTTGCCTTTGCCTCCAGCTCGGGCAGCCTGGGATTTGGATTCATTTTCCCCGCCCGCCCTGGCCCTCATGAAGCTGAGTGATTTCATTTGGATACTTCACCCTCTGGCTTAGCTTTACAGGGACTTCCGCCACGCAATGGGTATCAGCGCTGCCGCCAGTCCCTCAGCCTTGGTGGAGCCATCCGCCGGTCATCCCTGTCGTCCCATTGGCGCCAGGGATTTCTCCCACATCAGTAAAACTACAGGTTTGTCTTTGGCGTCTTTGGCGTCTTTCCCAAGACGTCAAAGACGCCAAAGACAGATTTTTCCAAAGATGCGACGTCTTTCGCTAAGCAGGTCCCATCGTCTTGGGTAAGACATTTGTCTTGGACAAGACCTCAAAGACGCGATATGTCTTTGGCCAAGATCCAGCCACATCTGTACCAAGACACTCATAAAGACGCAAAAGACACGGTCAAAAACCATATATTCGAGTGTCGTACATATAAACAGACATAGAATTAAACCGACGCAGCTGAAGTCCGCGTGAAGGAAGTCCCTGCAATGATGCTCCACCAACAAAAACAAAAACAATAAATTCTGCAATGGCCTGAATTAGTCCGATATATCGTAGATATGATTGATACTCGACGCACCATAAGAGCCGCAAGTTTTGCGTGGTACTTCTCAACCATAGACTTGATACGCTGCTGTACGGTACGTTGATCGGCGGTGCGCAGAGCAGCGAGATTGATTGGGCTTGATGGGCTGAATGGGACTTGAACAGGTCTGGCTTAGATGATTGCTCGCGCCTTGGGCTTGGATAAAGTAAAGGGTTGGGCCATAGAATTGAGCAAGGATTGAGGACACGCTGAGTACTTGATGGGACTGGAGGGCATTGAGAAGTGGGGCTCTTGCGAGTCTTCGTCTCTTGCATAGGAAGCGGCGGATACAGGACCAGGGATTTGAATTTGATGGAGGCCAATGTCTTGGACTAGAAGTCTTGAGCTGAGAAGGCAGTGGAAAGAAGGAATGTGAAGGGTGGGGAGGGGGAGGATGAGGGCGAGAGGCAAGAGGCGAAGAGCAACGAACCATTTGATCCCATCTGTCATCTGTCAGACAACGGGATTGATTAGAAGCGGAGTTTCAATGACTTGAAACATTTTCAAAGTTCTCGCTCTCCTTGCGCTCTCCGACACCAACCCGCATTCCCCTCTTCGGACTGCTACTAGCAGTTCTGCGAGCTGGGCTGTGAGATACTTTATTTGTCTCATCAGAAGGTTACTGCTACCTTTATTTTGATAAATCACACTAAATTCCCCGCACCGTGCGCGCATCGATAAACCACCCGGAAACCTTTTAAAACACAATTTAAGAACACAAGGCGAACATCCAAACATGTCAGGCCGACGTGTGTACAAAAAATCAGGAAACTCATTTGTGAAGTACTCAAAACCAAAGATGCCCACCAAAGACTAAGATGTCGGTGCCCAAGACAAAGACGTGTCAAAGACTGACCACCAAAGACCTAAGACCTTGCCCAAAGACAAAGACACTCAAAGACCAGTTTCAAAGACGTAAGATGCCAAAGACAAACCTGTAGTTTTACTGATGCATCTCCGACAGCAATTCATTCATTCACTCATACATGATCATGGTCACGTCAGCTCGAGGAGTTCATAAACTATCTACTCGGGCTCGAAGATCAGGTTGTAAAACTTGTAATCGGTAAGCTTGATTGACTAATCGACGGATACTGTTCCGAACATAACGCAGAATGACTAATCACAGAAAATCGAACTCGGAGAATCTCTTTGGTTCCAGGGGATGAAATGGGTTTGCACCAGGGGATTCAGGTGGATAAGAAGTTGAAAACATATCCTGGCATTTTGATTTATTTCTACGTCTTACCCCGCTTTCTTTCAATTTATTTCGCGATGACCAATGTTGCATGACTAAATCTTTGTTTGTACATGTAGCAAAAGCTACCGAAATCCAAGTTCCCCTAGGTAGCTAAACCTAAAGGTTCAGCAATGATTTACACCCTCTGTATGCGACGTTGATGCCTTGCTGTCTGCAGCGCTCTTTAGTGGCTGCTTTCCTGGCAGCCATTGTGCACGCGTACATCGGCGCGATCTGGGCGCGTTAAGGCTGGTTACCTTACGTACCTTTGCGACATGGTTGGCAGCGGCTATCGCTGGACCAGGCATGTGACAAGGAATGCTACGCCGGCCAGAAGGTGGACTCGGATTTAAACCTTTCCTGGAACACTTTGGGTATAAGCCGCGGATCCGGGGCAGGCCCTTAGCACCACCATATTTGCGTGTCGGACGCGCAAATGTGGTGGTTTATGATCATTTCGCGGGAAGCACGGCCACCCCACTGCGTATGTATTTGGGAACGATCGGCTATCAGGCGTCTCAGTAGTCTCGGTGCAAAGTCTCTCCCGACATTAACCGTTCTTTAACGAAATGGCTCCTCGGCCGTGTTATTTCCTCGTATCTTTGATTCTTTAATGAAAACAAGCGCTCGCCCGGTCGCCGGAGCTTCGCCCGCTTTTGATTTGGTTGATGACATGCCGAACCTGTCGAAGTGAGCCGTTGATATATCCTTATGGGGATATGGGCTTCAGACAGACACGCTAATTTTATAAAGAGGTAAGACACGGCGCCACAGAAGCTCCGGAAATCGCGGCCCACGTTTAAGTCTCGTAAAATTGACATAAGATACAGTATGCTCTGTAAGTCCCGTAGTCAGGATAGGGTGCGTGGCTTACGCTTACACGACGCCCCCCCTCCCCTCACGTGGCACTTGTCACTTCTTCTCCCTCATGTCCAAGCAAAATGGTAATAGTTCCAAGTCCATCGGGCGACGACTCGACAAAGCTAGTACCCAATACAAGCGCCCCATTCCCGACTCCGGCTACGAGGAGCCCACCGTGTCATCCCCAAAGCGCCGCAAGGTCGGCAAAAAACCCACACTGGGTGTCGGGGAACTACAAGCAGAGAAATGTCACAACACTCTGGGGAATGTCCGAAACCGGGACATACATGAGGGCGTTGTGACTGTCCCGCTCTGCGTCGAGGAAGTTACCGGTCAAGTTAGCAGTCTTCGAACGCACCTCACCCAGGTCCTAGCTGCTAGTCTAGCAGCTGGTACGGCGATTGGCGATTCGGTCGATGCTGGGCAACACATTCCTCCGGGCAGTACCCAAATCATAGTTGGAGGTACCGGCGGAAACGGAGGGAATGGTGTTGGGCGAGGCACTGGCGGCATTGGCGGGGTAGGCCAAGGTCCTAGTTTTCAGATCGATGAATTTTCTGGAATTCAAATCATACTCCCGTGCTTGGCGGTCGGCGGCGAAGTCACCCCAGGAATTGGTCGAATCAGAGAAGGTCTGGCGAATATTAGGGAGGGCGTCGCCGAGGCAAGCGGACATTTCCAAAGCTCTGTGAAGGAGTGGCTACGAAGGCTTCGAACTCAGCTCCTGGCCGCCTTTAGTCCGGTCCCACGTGGAGTCCACGACCCAGTGTTTTATGTGATGGACCCAGTAGGAAAGTATATCACCTTTTCGTTGCAGCATTGTCACGACTATTGGGTGAGCCCAAACATTCTCCACGATTCCCAGCAGGAATTTGAAGCCTGATAGACCCTCGACGACCTTCTCAAGGTTTATATGCGGCACCGCCCGCAAGCCGGGGGCCTCTGTGTCGAGCGCGGGGACTACAGCATAGTGTCTGAGGACGGCGTCTTCATCATGCCTATGGAGTTTACCCAAAGGGTACGGGTAGGCATGCTACTTGAGATAAGCATCCTACAGCGGCAGATTCAAAACAAGACCGACACAGTCGAAAATAGTATGTGCCCAAGTTGTGGGTGTTCACAGGGAACCACCACAGGAAACGGTTGGTTCAAATGGTGCGTCGCTTTTCTTTTGCTTTTGCATCAATGTTGTCATATCAATTTAAGTACCGCCTGCGAGAGAAATTATCGAACGGACGGGCAGGACCAGGACTCGGAGGAGATTTTGAGCCCACAACTGGCGTACGTGGTCTTCATGGGATGACATCATGTGTGGCCGATGCTGGATCCGACCAGGGAATCGAATGGAGAAGCTGAACGAAAGTTATTCCGCCGTGTCCATATCTGTATATACAGGAAACAGGAAGTGAGTCATCTCCATCTACTGATGCTTGCGCAGTCACTCTCTGACTGGTCGCCATTCTCCCTGCAACAGCATGTGAGTCCCCTCATCTGCTGATGCTTACGTGCTGTCTTTGACTGCTCCTAATTCTTCTTGCAACAGAACGTCAGTCCTCTCATCTGCTGATGATTGCTTGCTCTCTCTGACTGGTCGCGATTTCCCCTGTGGCAACAGCGCGTGAGTCTTCTTGTCTGCTAATGCTTGCTTGCCCTCTCTGATTGGTCACAATTTCCCCTGCAACAGCGTGTGAGTCCTGTCGTCTGCTGATGCTTGCTTGCTCTCTGAGTGTTTGTGATTCTCCCAGAAGCAGATCGAGAGGATCAAGCGAGAACGTGACTGTGCGTGTTTTCGCACTTTCTTGCAGAGATACGTTTTGAGGTTTCTGATCATGTCTTTTGCTTTCTCGTGCGCCCATATTTTTTTGTCTCTTTCTGCCATCTACTGCTGGCTTTTCATGCCTGTTCTACTGTTCTGTCGACTTGGACCTTTTTCTCTGTGTGGCATTCTACACTTTATAGACACACCCTTACCCGATGGAGAGGATCTAAACCTACTCATCAAGCCCCGCCTCTCCTCGCCTCGAGTATCATCCATGCCCCCTCCTCTAAAAGGTCCTCGCTGGATCCCCGCGGGTCAGTTTTAGATGATATCCATATTACTCGGCTGGTTTCCTTATTGTCTCGTCAATAGTGAAGAATCAAAGAAGCAGAAACGGAAACGGAAACGTGAAGAGGAAAGTGATCATGAGCAAGGTTCTTGAACCTTCATAACTCCACCTCTCTACTTTTCTTACAATCCCAACAGATGCACAACGGCCTCGCAAAGCAACGCCGCCTGCAATGCATACACACCCTCGAAAGACACGAAAAGCCCATCACATTGACCTCTGAGTGCCCCCAAGGTCTGACCATGACCATCCTAACTTGTACTGCTGCTAAATGAAACTTGATGCTGACCAGTCCAGTTTCGATGATAAGGTTGGTCCTGTGGACCCAGGTGTGTCAAGGTCATGCCAGCCGAGGTGCAGAGGCGTGCAGCACAATGATGGTGACTCGGAAATGGAGGTGAATCGAAGCTTAGGATAGTCAGTAGGCTCAGAGAAATGCAAAACTTAGCTCAAGTAAAGAGGGAGGGACTCAAAATCGCGCAGGGAAAGCAAACGATCACGTCGTAAGAGGTAAGATGAGATCCCTGTGTATAGAAAAGATATAGAAATGAAAGCCGTTCGCCGATCGATGTATGCAAAATGTCTGAAGGAAGCCTCAGCTATGAACAAAGCTCTGTCAGGCGTACCATCTGGGAGCCACCCGAAGACAGAATTGGGAGAGCATGGTACGAAAGATGTCTTAACTGGTTCTGCACCAATATGGGCACCCACTCCCATTGAATGCCTCTAATCTGCGAAAGTTTGGTTGTAGCTGTGTTCCGGAGCCATTTTTGACTTTGTAGAGCAACTCCCCGCTGTTCGTTGGCCGACCGCCGTCCCGCCTCGAGGTACCCGTATTCAAGTTCGAAAATTCGCCTCCCCACAGATGTTGCGACGGATACGCGCGCAGGCCCCGAGGGTAGCGGTGGAAAGCGAGGGGGGCAGTCATGGAGCTTGATACTCTGGGTCTGTCTCCGCCTCTCGGAGGCAGGCAAGTTCCTGTGACTGCTCCCCCCGTAACATTTGATGCAGTGCTCCCCGTCCAGTCTGCCTCCCCATCTGCTGATGTCAACCCCGAACCCACGTCATTGCCCATTGCCGTCGTTCAGGACCTGGATCTCACCCTCGGCCTCGAACTCATCATGCCGGTCTATTCCGCGCCCTGGGCTGGACCGCTTCCAGTGAACACTCTCATCCCTACATGATCGAGTGCCCTGGCCGTCCTGAAGGAGTTCCTGGGAGACTCTTGCTTCTTCGGTGCGACTTAGTCCACAGATGCCAGCTCTCTGCTTGCACCATATACTGGCGGAGTGATACATCATCTCTCTGCGGTTCCTAGCTGTTTAATCCCAGAATGTGATGCCAGATTCCAGGGGTTAGGGCCCTAGGGCCCACCTCGACATCAGGTATGAAGCGAATTCAATCGTGAAGAATCGAGCTTGAATCAGTCAATCGTTTCCCTCTACGCTTTGGGCTGAACTCAATAGAAACGACAATAAACACTTAGAAAAACCTGTTTAAATGTTTATAGACGGTAGCATACATTGATTTGTGGGTGTAGCAACAATAATCTAGATAGCGCGCGGGGTAATAGTGCAGGAAGCGAAAGAGGTGAGGAAGGAGGCGAT